>JBBCBC010000033.1:14032390-14220950 GCA_037126765.1 Stenogyne calaminthoides
AGTAAGTTGATTTATCGTGACGGTTACTCGCGCTCAATCAATTTGTTGCCATCACACGATACTGTAGCAAAAAGTTTGATCATTCACCTCCTGCAAACACCAACTGCCATAGCAGATTCAGGACCTACCGCTCAGCTCTAGATTATCATGAAGAGTAGTATGTGAGTTAGTATCATGAGATACTTAAGAATGCCTTGGGCTAACTTCGGTGGCTTTGCATTGGTTTTGCACGGAAATGCAGCACATACACCCCTACGCAAATGTTATGTCTGATGCTTGGCGGGTGAGGTATAACAATGATCCAATGAGAGCCCTATACTCTTTTCGATTAGTTTTAACCATTTTAAATGCAGATCCATTACGAAGGAAGTCATCATTTTGAATTACGATCTTACGATTTTGAACTCCATATTTGGCCACAAATTCCTAATGTGCCAACTGGAATAAGATATTCCTTGATATTTTGTCTTACGAAGACACAGAAAGTAGTTAATCGACCCATCGTTGACATATCAAATTTCCCTTGCATCGGTTTTTCTTGAACTTGTCACATAAGTTCTTATTGGGAGATCTGAAGATAATATAAGTCCACATAGATCACGAACCATCGAGAATGTCTTCTCGAGTCTTCAATTAAAGACAAGTTCTATCTATCCCGATCCATAGTGAACCCCGACATATAGCATGAGGCGGGATAATGTATCATACCAAGCTACGGAACTTTGTTTGATCTATAAAGAGCTTTTCTTAAATATAGTACACACGGTTGCTCATTTCAAAGTCGGGAGGTTGTTCAACATAAACTTTCTCTGCTTTAGTACCCGTTTAAGAATACACTCTTTTACATCCATCGATACCTGATATATAATCTGTGAAAGCGGCATAAAAATGAAAGCCCGGAATGGCTTCAAGGCCCGGTATTTGGTGCAAAGGTTTCATCATAATCGATCCGCTTACGATTGTGAATATCCATTAGCACAAGTCTTGCTTATTTAAGTTATCTCTTTGCTCTCATCCTTCTTTGTTGTTAAAGACCCAGCAGTGCCAATCACGTCTTGGTGAGTTGGTGCGTCTACAAGTTCCCAAAACTTGATTTCCTTTCAAAGCTTTGTTCTAGTTCTTCTTGCATAGCTAGAATCGACTTACGTCCCTGCTAAGTTTCTTCAAGCTGTGAGGGTTTCGCAAAAGCGGATAGGAACAATACATTACACTTTTACCCGATCGATGTCTAGTTTGGACTCTGTCGGATGGTCTCCGTGATCGGGTTGGTTGGATGGCCCGGTTATCCGTCGCCTTCCCACTGATTTACATCGGTTTGGAGATCCATTTGGATCCGTTTTGCATGGACATATCTCGAGTTGATGTTGGACTCATCATATCTTTTGAAGTCTGTCCGCCCGAACAATGGTGTTCCCCCAACCGGATGGTTCGGTTATTCTTATCTCGGTTTACCATCTTCTTCATCCCATCGACATTCGTTTGCCTTAATTTACGGCCCGGCTGGTGAATCATCAAGATCAAAGTTAGACACATACGGTGGCGTGATCGATTCCTTTTCTTTGATACTCAAATGATCCATTTTACGAGCATCAGTCGCGAGATTGATCTGATATGCAGTTGTTACTGCAGCCATTTCTCTTGTTCGGAAGATGTCTTATCAAATACCATGAGGTGTTTCCTCAAAAAACTAGAGCCTACCTATTGAACACCACTGAAAGTTTTCTTTGGTTGAGGAATATCTAAAGTATTCCTCGTCGACTTAGCCTCAAGGTTTTCAAGCGACTCTTCCCATTGTTGTGAATAAAATACTTTTTAAAAACATGGAAGTAAGAACACTGGGTTTACGCCTTCCACAATTCATAGGGTGTTTTGAAGTAGTCTTAGTCAAAAGCATTTGTTTTGAGTGTGACATGGAGTCTTTGATTATTACACTTGACGGTTTGGAGTTGCATGTTGATTGAACATTGTGCGGCGACTTCTTTGAGTGTTAGGTTCCTCTTTTTTCGCTACACCATTTTGTTGTATGCCGTTTTGCCGATGTCTCATGTTGTATCCCAAACTCCTTGCAAAAATCAGCTATGTATGAATTCAAAAATTTTGTTCCCTTATCCGTCGATTTTGTGACAACACCCGGCGCCTTTCTCGTTCTGCGATCTCTTGAGCAACTCGGTATCTTTGTAGTAGTTTCATTCTTCTTATATACAAGAATACAACCGGGTGAACTTGGAGAAATCATCCATGATCACAAAGAATGTATTCGTCCGTTGGCCGGTAGTGTAATCGGGTCCTAATATATCCATGTGGGCGGTTGCAATACTCTATTGGATGGAGAGGTGATGGAATCCCCTTTGAATGAAGCCTTGACTTTTCTTTCCCTTCGACATGCGCACACATGTAAATCCTTAGAAAACTTTATTCGGGGTCCCTAAACCAAGGACATCATTGCTATCTTGTTAAGAGTCTTAAAGTTCGGATGACTCGTTCTCTTTGTGCGAGCCAATTTGTTGATTTTGGAACTCTTAACAATCGGGGCATGCATTTCTTGGACAATTGTCCCAATGTTAGTGTAGATCGTTTCCTTTCCTAGAACCGATTAGCAAAATCACGTTGAGTAAGCTCGATTTCTTATAGTACATTGATTAATTAGAGAACTTTATTTGAATCTGTTTATCGTAGAATTGTGAAATCGATAATGTGTAATGCTTGAAACCATCGACATATGAGACTCCAAAAAACTATAAATCATCATTCACTAAGGTTCCAACTCCTCTAGTAAAACCAAAGTTGTCATCACCAAAAGAGTACACGTGGGCCTTCTTTCTCAACATAAGAACTAAGGAGATGTTGACTTCCGGTCATGTGCCTTGAGCATCCACTATCGATGTGCGATAGTTGCTTGTACACCTCCATTATTAGCGAACCCGTGGAACACGCAATCAAATCGGGCTTTGGTACCCCTGGCAGGATTAGATCCACGAGGGATTAGTGTTACCTTTGGGATCGAACATCGGGGGGCACTTCTATGGTAATCATCAAGATCGGAAGGCTGATTTGTCTCCATAAAATCTACATAATCACAATCTCTTCATGTGCTTTCGATTAGTATGATTCTGAGTTTGAACCTTGGATGAATCAAAAGACTTGAGATTTTTTACGATTGATCATCTTCTTTTTAATCGGTGTGGTTCAAAAAGCGGATGTCTTGGATTTTACGGTTGAAGGGATAAATCATTTGCTACCACCAAAAATTCATATCTCTTTTGCCGCAGTTGTTTACGTAGTTTACGCTTAGCATGTTAATTAGGCAACTTGACTTTGTCGGTCTCGATTGGACTTTCTCTTGCGAAGATTGTCCTTCCCGATTCTGATCTGGCATTAAGTGAGGTCTCTTGAGGAAAACGGGGGTTCTTCTATTGATTATGGGCGATGCTTGATCGGTGAGGCCCGTTTATGTTCCCTTTCTTATCGGGCATTCGACTTTCGCGGCATATTAATATGTATCTCGTCCGAAACCTTCCTAGATTCACTTTTGGAATGTGAACCCGGGTTGGGCGACAGATGAGGATCCGTAAAAGGGCTTTCAAACCCAATACCCTTCTTATCGATTTGCCTTACGAAAGTAGCTTTATTTCATCAACATTTCTAGAAGCTTTTCCAAAACCTCTCTTTCTTTTCATGGAAACTATCCTCAACTTTGTTTGAGACTCTCATGTTGTTGGAAGAGTTCATCAAACTTAAGCAGAAGGACTTTGAGGTCACCACAGCTTTGTTTGTTGATAACTTGCCTTTCGCTTAACTTACCTTTACCAAAAGTGACATTCCGGGGATACTCCGATTCTGTTTGTCATCTTAAAACGATCTCAATGATTCGATTCATTGCTCTTCTTAAGAGCATTATCCTTATCAAGACTAATGTTCTCAACCCTTAGCTTATCGTTCTCAACTTCCACTACGATATTAGTGTCTATTGCATTAGAAACCATCACAAATGGCTCATTTGACGAAAAATGTCAAATCTCCAGCTATTGTGTCTTTAGGCGTAGTAGGTGTGGAAACAAATAGAACCGCGAAAACATGGTTGGAGATTACCTCGGATGGAGGATTTCTTTTGGCCATGAGACAAATGTGCGTCGTCGGATGATAATATCGGATCGTTGAGGTCATCGACATCATCGCCAGGGTCATCAAAGGGAGTCTTTTGATGGATGAGTAACGAGAATAAATGCGGCGTATAAGAAGTCATGATACGATGTATTGTTTCTGCTCATTGCGCGCTGCCACTCTTTCGCTTTCGAGCTGTGTCGAGGCACCGGCACTATAATGACCTAGTTTCGACAAATGAAACGCCTCCAGTTCTCCGAATTTGATCTCGCCGAGGCCCGAATCATTTTTCTTCAGGATCTATCAAGGCGACTTCCCATTCCTCTGTAATGTCGAAATTCTTCTTTTCTCGATCATTTGTCTCTTCTATCATCGGAAGCGATCATATCTCTTATCTTCTCTTCCGATCATCTCTATTATCGTCTCTTATCATCGAACATTTTTTTTCTTTGATCTATCAAGAGATCTCCCTATTTCTTCCTGCTTATTACGATAGTCTTTATAGAACTTGGATATTTCCCCATTTGAACATTAGATCTTTCGACTTTACGGTTAGCAAGGCAATTTCTTGACTGACTCACAATCCTTCCCCTCTTGGTTGGGCATTCTTTGCACTTTCAGAATTCTTACGAGTCTTGAGGATGTACGAGTTCCTAAAACTTTAAATTCTAACATATCTATTTATCCACGATCTATATCTCACGACTATACGAGTCACGGATAATCCACGATTTCTAGTGTCTATTGAAACTGATCCTATTCTACCAAGATGTCTGAGGCATGTCATACTTGGGGTTTTGGGATCTAATCGAAATCTTTATTAAATTCATCTCCCAACACGTTCTTTCATCCGGTGATGGAGTTAAGATTGTCTACTTAAAAGAATGAAGCTAAAGATGTAAGAACTTAAAAGCATAACGAAGAATCAAATTTATATGAGTCAAAATGACTCTGAAGTTACTTCATTAGAAACGAAAGCTTAACCCATGAAAAGTTGACAAAAAAAACAACAAAATTTGACCACGAAGAATTGACTTGCGAGTAAAGGCTATAATCACACAACGAAAGGGTTGAACCTAGTCTTTCAAATCTCTATCTATAAATATGAATGAACCTCTTCAAAGTCAAGACATAGAAAATTATACTCTTGTGCGCTCGAGTAATCAAAGTATTTCCACAAGAACAACTGAAGCAAATATTCAAGTTTTATATTAGTGTTCATCCAACCAAAACTTAGAAGATATCTTCTCAATCCATCGTTTAAGACTAAAATTTTGTAAGAGACATCTTCACTTAATTGGAAACAAACAAACCACTTTCATTAAAAAGTTAGGAAGTTTGTAAGAAGATCTAAAAAGTTAGTTGTGAAAACAAATCTATAGATTGGGATAGAGGGCTAGTAAACACTAGTGTGGTGATTTTACGATATGATCATCTGTTTGATAGTGCTGCCTAACAATGTAAACTAAGGTTCCTTTTTGATAAGGAAGTTCTCTTGCTGATAGGGAAGAATGGACGTAGAGGGGTTTCGAACCATTATAAATATTGTGTGTCAATATTGCTTTAATATTGACTTTCGTTCTTATCTTGCATTAAAATAAACATACATAGCTCCTGGTCAGATCGGGTTACATGAAACCCGGTAGATTGATTAAAATTGTTGAATTTATTTCTAAGATTTTCAAATCTGAGTTAAAAGCTCAGGTCTTAGTACCTACAGGCTTATCTAATAGTTACCCAAGTGATCAACTTCTGACGACAAATAGGATTATTATCGGACTTCGGTGATTTCACCTTTTCTTAGCATTACTTGAAGTGGCTCTCTGATCCAATTTGCATCACGCTATGCTCACAAAAATTTTTTGAAAAAGTATATTCATCCCTCCTTCTAGTCTTTTATCTCACTATTACTCGTTCGAGACCCGTAGAGAGAGAGGAATATGGTTTCGATGAAAAACATTTGATATAAATGAAGAATGGTAAGAGTATTAGGGTTCACGACAATTAGGTGGGGACAAATTGTGTGTTTTGGTTGGGATCGTGTATATCTTATTGGTTATGCATATGTGTAATTGGGTTGGTTATGGATAATTAGTTAATTAATTATTGGGGTTGATTTTCTTTGAAAAAGTAATGAGATAGAGGGTAAATAAGTTTATTTAGATTTACTCGCTCACCACGCTCTTTTTTAGGAGACTAGTTTTTCAACACGTGTGTTGCATATTTTAAATAAGTTCATAAGAGCAGTTGCCATGTTTTTTGGTTAATAGTAAATTTAAGATTCAAGCGAAGAGACATGTTCTTTTATGTTCAAGGAAAAAGGAAGAGTGGAAATCACAAGTTTTATTTCTAATTTTTGAAAGGAGCATTTTCTCTCCTATTATTTGGAGGGTGGAACTGAAAAAATTAATTGAGAAATTTGATTGGGATGCTATTGTAATTTGGATTAAATGTAATTATATCAAAACGTAAATGTTAATTTAATAAAGTGAGAGGGTTAAACGGCACAAAACAGAAAAAGAAAGAGGTATAATGGTAAAAAAATATTCATTGACTTGTCACTTTCTAACCTTTATATTAATAATTATTAGGAGAACCATTCATTCAAAATAATATAAGACATTTGATTCTAATAAAGCAACACATGACTATGAAGCGCCTATGTTTTTTTAAAGCGGGCGTTGATCTGGGCGTCCTTAGCACTTTCGGTCCGGACCGGAGTCGGGCCGGGTTTGTGATTCTTTAAATGGTTAATTAAATATGACATCATAATTATATAATATATATTAATATATTAAATTATAGATCATTACTTATATTTTTTTCTTCTCTATATCTATAATAATATATTTTTTTATTAGCAAATTATGATAAAAAACAAACATATTTACATCTCAAAATGCAAATAAAAGTTTAATTTTTATAATATGAATCAAATTTTAATACTTCAATGCACGAACAGATTTAATCCATATATTATTTTATGCTGATTCTTTTGTCCAACAATTCAAAAGATGGCCCAATTATTTAAGGGAAAAAAAACGTTTGCAATACAAAGTCATTACTACATTAACTTTTACCAATTATAAAAGATACAAATCGATTGTTAATTGTCTCAAATGCCCACGATTTCCCTCTTGCTTTTCCATGACTTTACTGCAGACATGTCCCATCATGAACAATATTTTTTCAATAGTGTAGAAATTTTGACAAGTCTTGAAGTAATTTTTTTTTACTTTACCTTTTTTTCAATATAATTTTTTTCTTTCTTTATTTTTAGTATATTCTTTCACAATTTTTCAAATTTTGTTCTTTTTCCCATTTTAAAAATTCACAATTATATATATATATTTTTTTTCTTTTTTTCTTTTTAGAATTATATACTCATTTACAAAGTGCATTTTTTTAAAAAGTAGTGAATTTTTTTTAAGTAAAGTGAATTTTAGATGTATATAGTGAGACTTTTATATGCAAAAGTGAACATTTTTTTTTTTTTTTTTATTCAAACTATTTTTTTAACAATCAAAATTAATTTGATTCAGAATCTCAATCCCTTCCCACTCATTCCACTTCCCTTACATTCTTAAAATCCTTGTATTTGATTATATAATATATGTATTAATAACTTGAATGTGAACCCAAATAATTTTGGAAATAAAATCTACACAACATGTTGGAAATCATCTAAAATTATATCCTCAAATATTTTATTTATAATAATCCCAATTACCATACAACGAAAATATCTTACATACTCACAAATCATCTATCAAATATATAAGAAGTTAAAAATAATTTCATTTTAGTTTTTTCTTTTTTGAGGTGAGAAATTAAGATGAGCAAATGTGAAAAAGAAATTTTTGGTATTCTTATTAAGCGCACATCCCATTTTTAAGTGAACCAAGATCGAAAAAAAAAATCATCGAGATCTAAAATATACACCCGTTTACACACATATACACGGTCTAAATCCGCCCCACTAAAATTAACCACCACCAAATCTTGAAATATACACACACATATACATATATTATCAACTAATATTAGTTTTTAGATATCGAAATGCCATATAAACTTTTACAAAACAAAAATCACCCCCATCACCACCGCAAGTGATTTGTTGGATCACCGACAACTGACTCATCCCACGACCTCGAGTTAAATCTCACTCTGCCGTCTTTTTTTTCCATGGCATGCTACTACACCTTCAAGATTTGTATTGATTTTTTAGAGTGAGATTTGAGGGATAGAGAGATAGTGAATAAGAGAAAGTTGAATTTAAAATAAAAAAAAAAATAGAGGATGGGAGTTAAATGGGTGGTTGGTGGGGCGATTTAGAATGAGGGCATTTTAGTCTTATTCTTGTCCTTTTGTATTGAATTGTAATTGGAAAAAGCAATTGTATCTAATTGTTAGTGTCTTCTAAATCTTGTATCTATGTGTAATTTTCTCATTATTTAAGTTAGGCTTTAGAAAACAACTAGCCCGATATTAATATGCCATAACATAAAAATTAGGTCTCGGTTTTCATGTATATATTATATATGAAAAATATATATATATATAAAAACTTATCTTTGTGTGTTAATGGGGAAGACTTGTACAAATGGAAGCCAAAGGTGTGAAACCACGATCGTTGGAAGGAGAGAACCACGGTGTTGCGGGAGAAGAGAGCGATCGTCTCTTTATTTGGTGGAGTCGAGGAGGAAAAGCGGTCGTGTAGGCGGGGATTTTGGGGAGAATTGAGTGAGAATCGAGAAGGCGGAACATATGGGAAAGGAACGAATTAGTCAATTAGGGTTGATAAGTATACAAAATTGAAAAACATCCTATTTAAAAAAAATTACCCGACCCAGCTGTCGCCCAGGATTCAAGCGGCACCGGTCAGAGCCAAGTTCTCGCTTTTGGCACCATTCCAGGTGGTTTAGGATGTAGGCGGTTGAATGCTTTGAGCATGGAGGGCTGGCCAGAGGTGAGTGGTCGTCTTAGGTCCAACCCGTTTTTTAAAACATAGTGAACTACTAAAATAACAAAGTACTAATCAATGAAAATTTTTGTAACATTTATGTGTTATTTAATAGGATGAGAACTTACAAAGAAATTTAAGAGAGGTTGTACAAATGATTGAAAGTGCTCTTGGTGAGAACTTTCAAAATATGTATACATATACACATATATAAGTGTGTATGTATATATGTGTAAAGTGTGAATGAATTAATTAATGTAATTTATTAAGATTACGATGGCAATTTCAAGCATTTCATTTCGAGAGTCTTTTAATTGACTATCATTGCTCCACGGATCCTGATCGAAAATTATGCGACCCCGGCCATCTGCATGCGGTGATTAAGATTATTGTTGATGTCATCATGTAAATATGTGGGAAGCCATAATTCATCAAGGATCCCCTCCACATGAAAAAAATTATCTTGTCATTATTCATCATGAATCTCTTCCACCGTAAAAAAGGTATCCATTTTTACGTCATTATTTCACATCCTCTCAATTACTCACCTTCGATCCTATATATATGTATGAAAGTCACTACTAGAAAAAAATAGTTTTAGTGATGCTTAAAAGCGTCACTAAAATTTGTCTATAGTGTCACTTTTTGCTTTTAGTATTGCTTTTGCCAAGCGTCGCATGATTTGGCGTTTCAAAAAACTTTATGTCATGGCCTTTGTAAGCATCACTACTAATATGTATCATAATGACTTGTATGCATCATAGTAGTGATTTTTTTAATGTATATTGTTTGGTGACACTAATTAGCATCACCACAATGTGTGTTAGTGATGCTTTCTTGCATCACGTGAAATCTTATAACTACCTTAATTACCCGCATTATAGTGGCGGCTTAAATGTGTCATGAACTTCGTTGTCTTGTGGCGCTATTATGTGTCATGATAAGCTCATTTTGTGGCGCATTGTTGTTTGCGTCGCTGGATTCCTCATAACTAACTTAACTACCTCGTTTAATGGCGGCTTAAACGTGTCCTGAAATTAAGTAGTCTTGTGACACGAATATGTGTCACGATCAATGTTTTTTTTCTACTTTTGTGCGTTACTAGAATATAAATAACTAATTGAATTACCTCGTTTAGTGGCGCTTTAATGTACAAACTCATTATTTTGTGGCCTTGATATATTATTCTGAAAAAAAAAATTTTGACTTTTCTTACGTCACTAGATTATATATAACTAATTTAAAACCTTGTTTAATGACCTTTTTTATGTCACGTAATATCAATTACAATATATGTATATATACATATCTATGTACCTCTTTCGAACATATATAATAATATAATAATTCAAATCATTTGTACCTCCCATATACATAAACATCATAATAATAAAATATAATCATTAATTTGTAAACACGAAACAATCAAATGTATATCAAGAAAATATCTGTCATTCACATGTGACATCTAAAAGTAACATCAAAAAAGTAATAGCTATCAATCAAAATCACTCCAAAACTTTTAGTTCAATAATAAATTGCCCTTAAATTACATGATAAAATCCATTTTGTTGCACTCTTCTTATCTTGCATCTTCAAATTGAACCTATAATAACGAATGAAAGTGAAATAATTAATACTTGAACTTGAAAGGTACTAAATTGAAACAAATGAAAGATTATCATTAGAAACTTACGGATGCTTTGGCGAAACAATGCTTTATGTCCTATAAGCTTGTCGATATTTTTGACACCTCAAACTTTTCGATTAATAGTTCCTCATATTTAATTGGCACAATAACCTCCACCTCACACCATTCGGGTCCTAATAATTCTCCATTTCCCAAGAGCTTAAGCCGGATCTAAACTATCAATGGTGCCTTTAATGACACATGGTGGAAGCGAAATATCATTTAAAGAGAACATTTACTTTCACATGTTAAAACAAATATTATTATTCTAAACCCATGTCCAGATTCAAAAAATGGGGAAAATATGGAATTTAATTGAAATTATAAACCATATTTTCCTAACAAGAACCAACATAACCCTTGCGTCTTACCACTTAATACAACTTCAAAAAAATTGAAATTAACAAAATCGGCCTTTTAATTAAAAATATCAAGCGTTCAAATTAACAAAATCGGCCTTTTAATTATTGAAATTAACAAAATCGGCCTTTATACGATTATCAAAGAGTTCAACAATAAAAAGGAAATAAAGACTAAAGTATTTAATAAAGTATCAAGAGTTCAAATCTGATGTCAAGTTCAACTAAAGTATCAAGAGTTCAACTACAATATCAAGAGTTAAACTAAAGTACCAAGAGTTCATTATCCCCAATTTCATAGACTAAAAGTATCAAAGTTCAACTACAACATCTGAAATAAAAAGGAAATAAAAAGCGAAAAATTTCAAATTTATTTGGACAATGAAACACCTGAAGTTGGAATTTCAAGAATTTAATAAAAAATATCATCAATATCTTAGGCTAAAACAACAAGAATTCAACTACAACATACAAAAAGCGAAAAGAAACAGATGATTTCACATAATTTTGAATTTCAAGAATTGAATGAAGGTTGTCACCAATTTCAAAGGCTAAATTAGCAAGAATTCAACTAAAACATACAAAATCAAGCGAGAATGAAATGATTCACCCACTCTCTATCTTTCTCTCTCGCACAAACACACAAAAGAGCAGAAAAATTATCAAAGTTTCTTAACAATGAAACACAAAATCCACGTACATAAAAAAGAAAAAAAGCTCATAACTTGACTTTGCAAAAAATCAAGTCAACCAAATATAATAATTTCAAGAACTAATAATTTCAACTAACAAAGTTCTAGACTAATCACCTTCATTATGTATAACTCTAACATGCCCCATTTGGCTATAAACCGTCTAATAAACAAAGAATAGATAAAAGCTATTGAAATGTACAAAATTATATGTACAAATTGAGGGCCTATGAGGTAGGCAAAATCTTGAGGGGCCTAACATTTGGTAATTGGGTAGGTCTGAGAGGGCCTAGCAGTTAAACAGTCTTGCGGAGGGCCTGGCGGATTGGATAGGTGCAAAATTGAGGGGGAGGTTGATGGGGCATTTGTAATGTTTGAATGTCCTCTCAACTCGCCGTTTCTCAACAACCTTTCAATTAACTTGTTATTCTTCAAGTTCCTTTTCGATTTTTCTTTCTCCATAGCCATATGTTGAATATCATCTGGCCAAATGAATTACTATCATATACATCCTTTGCGATAACTCCGATCCATACATGCATCACCGTCCACCTTTATCTTCTCGAGGACTTGAGAATAAGCATCCTTTGGGGATACGTCTTGTGCACCAGTGGAAATTATTTTTTAGTTGTATTTTTTCCTATATACAAATTTTACACAATAAAAATTATCCGCAAAGAATAACTAGATTTACAATGTTATAAGAAAACAAAATTAGAGAAGTGAATAAAAGCTTCACCAAATGCATTGGCAACCGGGGGATGAGATGAATTGCCATCTCGTGAGTAGCACTTTGAAAATATGTCTTCTCTAGTTATATCACTTATTTCAACTCCTCATCTATCGACTTTACGTGGCGTTCTTCACCAGCTATATCAACCATCACTTTATAAGCTAACATGAGGTTTGCAAATGAAAAACAATTACCTTTGCCCACTTCATTTTCATTTTTCCAATTGTATCGACATTTCTTCAATCTTTATTTTTTCTTTATTTTTTTCGCATGTTTTCTAGAATATGTAATAAAATCAAGGTTTAAAAGTAAAACATTATTATAACGTGTAATGAAACAGAAAATACAAAAAGACCACCTTTGACTCTTCACTACACCAATACTCTACGAGAGACTTCCACTTGTTTTCTTTCACCCTCTCATCTTCTGTATTAGGCCTCGTGCGTAGATTTTGTCCCCAGTAACTCTTTGTCCTCGCATCATTGATACACCATAATCTTTAAAATGTAGAAAAAGTAAAAATTAAGATAATTATGAAAATGATATAAATGAGTACTATAAAAGATGATGCATGCTACCTCCATGATGATCATATTGTTGATTGACAGCCTCACATAAAGACGATGGCATCCTTTGGCCACTATTTGCATGAGCACTTTTTAGTTTTCTAGCCCTTTCTTGAAGATCATTTACAGTAATAGCTTTCCCGGCCTTTACCATTTTCCTGCAATCACAAATTTTTTAAAAATAATTATAACATGCTAAAACATAAATATGTAACAATTCATTATGGAAAGATATTAAAAGTCATTGAAATGTAAAAGTATGAATTAGAATAAACAAAGAGAGCTCAACATTTCGAGACCCAAGAGGAAGAAAATTTAGTTGCCCGTAAAAAAAGAAAATAGACGAAAGTAACTCCCAAAAAATCCACATATACATCAAGACCCGCTGAGACTAGAAATTCTCGACAGTTCAGTAACTATGAGCAGCTCTACTTCTAATAGAATAAAAGTCAAGTAGTAAAAAAGAAAGAAAACAATAGAAGGAAAACATTGAACATTACCAGTAATAATAAAATTAACAGAAAAAAGATAAGTTGCTTGTCAAGGCAAAAAAATTACTAGTGATACTCAAAGGATATACTAAAAGGAAAATTTTATAAAACATCCATAAGACCAGTGATGCTTTATATCCAAGCTCATATAGTGATAAAGGCGTAGTTTTATGTTGTGTAAATAAAGAAATGACTTATTGCATAGATTCCTATACAAAGGCAACACTACACCACCTAAAAGTAATATTAGATCCATTATGAAGAAAATGCACCAGAGACTTCTTTTCTACAAAGGCTTTTACCAAAAAATGTTGATAGATTGTTTAACAAAAAGAAAAAAAAAAGACGACACCAAAGATATATAGATGAAACAATGAAACAATAAACAAATGAAATCTTGGAAATCTGCAACTCCATACTGGAGACCACACTAGAAGTTGGCCAAACGGGAATACATCGACAAACCAACCAAGTTTTGGGCTGGCATTTTTGATTATGTTATATTATGTATTGGCTATATATAACATGTAAATATTTAGGAGATTAATCATTAAAGCTTTAAAACAAAGTCAATGCTAGCACAAACTAAAAGCTAAAGGTAACACTCACCACTTTTGATCTCTGCTTTGCTTGAATTTTTAGAGACACCAATCACAGAATAATAATCCTGTGCATAAAGAAGTGGTCAATGAGTATTTTTATGCATAGAAAGCAAGATGAAAGAAGGGAAAAAATTTGGGACAATAGATAATATAGTTATATTCATTATTGTTCTTTTATCTACTAAATGCATACCTAATAGCCTTATCTAATCATTGTGATTTAAAGAGAGAGGGTTCATTACATGTTGAAGTTAGTATTGTTGATTCTATATCATTGCTTCCCTTCATCTAAATAAATGAAGTTCCCAAACCCCAATTCTTGCACCCGAATTTTGTAAGTGGATTTTGAAGGATTATTATTTATTTAGTTAAAAGATCTTTAAGACCTGTATAGTATTGTTACGATCCCACATCGGTTCCACACGAAAGTGTGGAAAGGTATATAAGTGGGAGTCAATCATATGATTTGACCATGGTTTTGGGTTAAGTTAGGGCTCCCTATCTTATATTCCTAACAATTTGGTCCGACCTGCCGGATCGGGCGGTCCGCGGAATGAGGGCTACCCGATGGTGGGCCCAAAGGTTGCCACCTCGATGGTGGGCCCCCAAGGGGGGGGTTGCCACCCGGGAAGTTGGGCCTTGGTATGGGTTGCCACCCGGAGTGTGCCGTCCGTGGACGTCCGCCTTAAGGTCGGTTTCACGATCCCACATCGGTTCCACACGAAAGTGTGGAAGGGTATATAAGTGGGAGTCAATCCTTAACGTTTGACCATGGTTTTGGGATTAAGTTAGGGCTCCCTATCTTATATTCCTAACAAGTATCTGCTGTAAGTATGGATGAGTGAAAAATAACTAAAATGCTTTATTTCTTGTAAACATTTGAAGCTTACGAAACAAGAGATGGTTTGTAGTTGAGGATTAGATCATCCATCTCACAAGATTTTACCATTATACAAGCATACTTGTATGTGAGTAACACTTAGGTGTACCAATTGCATCGTGAATAAATGCACAACTAATATTGTTCAGTAAAAATAATTAATATTGATTGCCAATATTCTTTTGGTAAAACAACTAATATTATTTTTTAATATTGTATTAGTTGGTTATTAAGCAGTAGTAATAAGTAGGCGATAATAAGTAGTAAAACAACTAATATTATTTTTTAATAAAATTCTATGTTTTCTATACCAGACTATTGTTACTAGATATTTTTCTTTATATTCTATGGATACCTCAATTATGCCTTTTGTCATGTAGTTTAATCTTTCGGGCAGTAATATACATCATCGATTTTATGACATGAAAAGGTTTTCCCATAATTCATGAATTGGCCAAAGGAACACATTATTGTACTCATTCATACGCATAGTCGAGAGCCAGAACCATATGCGCTAATTAAATGTGCACTGGGAAATATATACGCAATCAACACAAAAACAAGAACCCAAAACATGTCAAATGACTCAAATCTAGAACTCTGTCTTGGTCGGTTCCATACTAGAAGAAAATTTTCATACCAGAAGAAAATTTTCATATATTATCATTAATCATCAAACTTGACCTATACATAATATAATTCTCTAAAATAAATTAATTTCTTGCAAAAACTATCATCAAACAATTACCACACAAACAATTATAACACACCTTATTCAGAAGACGATTTAAGAAAGTAATTTGCAAGGTCGCGTTGCTTGGGAACTGAGAACCGAAATAGAGCGTGCGGCGAGAGGAAACACGACTTAATCAGAAATGATATTGAGCGCGCGGCGAGAGGGATGGTTAGATCTCTTTCGTCTGGTGATAATTGGGGAAAGAAATGGGAGTAGTTCACGTAATTAGGACATACATTGAAGGACTAAGGGATCGGCGGCGCATCGTGAGTGAAAGCGACTGCGAATTGGTGATGGTGATACTCAGGGAAGTCGCCGATGAAATCGTCAGGACTGGGGAGCTTGAGAAGACAACCGTAAATTCTTGAGTAGTTCACGTAATTAGGGTTGAAGGGATTATTAGGAAAATTAAATTAAGGAACAATTGCTCTCCTAACAATTAAGTTGGCAGTTGATTAAGGGTGTGTTTTGAAACACTTAAAACAGCTTCCAGAAGTACTTATTTTCAAAAGCTGTGAGAGGGAGCTTTAAAAATAAGTGTTTTTGGAAGCTGTTTTAAGTGTTTCAAAACACCCCTAAAAAGTCTAAGAGGGAATCTATAATTAATTAGAATGGATATTTTTTTTGAAAGATTAACTAGAATGGAGATTAGTGCGTGAGTTTTTAAAATTTAACATTCGTGGTGGATTGAAAATTTAAAGCGTCACAATATAAATTAAATGTATTTCTGCGCCCTCTGGGAATCGAACTCAGGTTATAAAGAGCTGGAAATTATTATAAGGCGTCACAATATGTAATTAAACAATAGGAGTGACACTTATATAATGTGACACTTATTTATAAGCGTCACCAAAAATGCGTCACTACCAGGGGGGTTTTTAGTAGTGAGTGTGTGTGTGTGTGTATTTTTTGAGTGTTGTTAAAAATATTATGTAGCATGTAAAACAACATATGACAACGGAAGTCTTAAAAACACAGTGCAAAGGATTTTTAAATTTTGTATAGTCTTAATTCAAACTATACGAGCCTCATGGCTAAGAACATCACTATAACAATTAGTGAGATACACAAGAACCTCTTACAAGATCCTAAAAGATATAGTGTAAATATCACATATCAAAATAATCTTTACACTCAAGTAACTAGTGATCTTATTCAACCTAACATTCGAACTACTTAGACAAAATCAATACTAATATGAATGTTGGAATACATTCGATCAGTATAAATCAAATAGTATTGAGCCTCACACTCCTAGATGTTACAAACACACAAGGTTGTGTCTCGGATACTTCTCTCTAAAATTTGGAGAAGAGCAATTTTGATATCACTTTTCCTCAAATGATTTCGTCCAATGCAATGTCTATTTATAAACTTCGGTTTCAACTGCATTATCCTATCCACTAGGCTTGGTTTGTACAGCCTGGAAAGTCTCCATCCATTACTCCATGATCTTGTGGTAACCACCCATGATTTTTTTTACTTCTCACTCTTACAACTGCAATCGGCTAACGTATAATTGTTATGTCTTCAACCTGCATGCAAGAAACATAAAAAAAGACATCTAACAAATCGGAGTTAGTGATAAAAAAAAGGGCAAATTCCTGATGTTGTACAGAATGTTGTCCAACATATGAAACAACATCCGTACAATATCAACAATGTTGTTTTTGGATTTTGAGGGAAATTAGAATTACTATGAAATGAAAAATAAAACGTCAATGTAGGTCGCGAATGGGTTATAGTGAGTGGAAAGTATAGAGGTGAGGGGTGAATAGACTTTCAAATTTTTTTGTGTGTACAACGTATGGGGTCAGATAATGATGTAGAGTGTGAATGTGTTATCAACACGGTTTGATATTATCAGTTGGACGTCTTTCAGTCTAGCTGATGTGCGGAAGCTATTTTAACCCGTGTAGAAAACCTTTTCTAAATCAAAGATAAACAAGAATCAGTAGAGTTAATGTGAAGGGTGATCTGATGAGCAGACTTGATGTTTGATCCAATCCTTTGAGTTATGCATGTTGTTTTAGTGCAGATAAGTATGACAGTTATAAAGCAGTAAACAACAAATAATTTTTATAGTGGTTCAGAGAACTCTCCTACGTCAACTCTTCCTTATCACCAGGGGGGTCACACTAAAAACACCTTATTTTACAGTGTTAAACACACTTTACAGTCGATCTCTATGATTAACAAACTAGATTTTTATAGAGATCCACCTCTATCCCGATCTAAAAGTTAATTACTCACTAGCTTATAAACGTGCATACAAACTTTCGTAACAGGTTTTGTATAGGGGTTTGTTTGAGTTTCAACTAGTGAAATATCTCTTACAATCTATCAGCCTTAAGTTGGGGTGAGCATATTTCGATCTAAGTAGGTTTGGATGAACACTATGGATAAGTTTTAATATTAGCTTGAGTGTTCTTGCGGAAATGCTTGAAATATCTTGAGTGCTTGATAATTTTCGTAATTAACTCTGAAGGCAAATAAGAAATTTATTAAAAGAAAAAGAAAAGGAGTGGGCACAAAAGTGACCCGTACAAGAGAAAAGGAGTCTCTGGCCCTAAAGTGACCAGACAAATGAAAAAGTAAATAACACTCAACAAGAGTCTAAATGATATCTCTGCGAATGAGTTAAAGAATTATCCGCCAAAGAGCCTTGTAGGGTAGCCTCCTGTCTTTTAGCATTTAGTCTCATGTTGTATGCCTCTCTTCTCTGATCATCTTCCCTTCTAGCTTATTTATATTTCGCCTTTATTATCTTGCCTATTGGATCTTTCGGATCCACCTTGCCTCCTGAAATTTTTAAGTAATCCTGCTCCGCCTCGGTAAGGACCGAAGTGACTTGCTTCTACTCATCAAGCATGTTCCACCATCTAGCTGATAGTGTAGGAGAGGTTATAGAGTCCGAGTCCAAGGCTGAAGTGTCATCAACCAAATTCTTGAAAGAATTGGTAGTAGTTGGCTCAGATGGAGCCATGTCCAAACGTGAAGGCGAAGCTATTTTCTTTGGCACCTGCCAGTCCGTGTCATTTTGCTCTGCAGTCTTCTCACTTGTTTCTGTGTCCATATCCTGTTCAGGTAATCCCTGGCTGACCCTAGTATTAGTTTTCCCCGTTTCCAGTGCCTCATCTACGGGACATATCTCATCAAAAGGAGGTAGAAGCTCATTATCCCGAATATCTTGCATCTACATGTCTTTTACTATGCCATTTCCAGATTTATCAGAAGTACTTATCTCTGTAGTCTCCTTTCTGGCCCATGTCTTTTGCTTCTTACCCGGGTCATTCCGGGGGAGGAGGTCTGTCATTTGGCTTTCCATCTGATGTGTTTTCTCCATGAGAACGATAGTTCTCAATCGAGTGACCAATAATCTGACAATGAGAACAAAACTCTGGATGTTGTTCATATCCGACTGATGCAATCGAGCAATGTCTGGATCTCTCGTACATGATATTGTACTCCTTTTACGAAGATCCAACTCAATTAATACTTGGGCATAATGACACATGGTTCTGTTTCTAGTTCGTTCATCAACCCCTACCACGGAACCAATAGCTGATGCAATACGCTCAATAATCGCCACACAGAAGTATTCAATTGGCAACTCATAAACACAAACCCAAATATTCATAATAGGAGAAATAACCTTATACGGATTGAATTCTGGTACCCATTTCTAAAGTCTCATCGTCCCAAATCCTAAGAGCCATGAGCGTCGAAGAAAGATTCGATCTCTCTCCTTGAGGTCTGCTATTTGAATACTAAAATATCCCTTTCCCAACGTCACAAACCTCCATTGTCCTTTGAAATTCCACACTTTATCCATCACAGCTTGAAGGTTAATGGTAGGTGTGGGTCCCGGTGCTAACGAGTCTCACACGTGTATGGGGGGGAATACACGTGTTCAGTGATTTTTAAAACTTTTCTTTCACTGAGGTCAGATGGGTCAGGTTATCCTGATGATTTTGCCTTGAGAAGCACAGATTGCCCTGAGTCAAAGTCTACTGAGACAATGATCCTGAGCTGCTTTCAGAAGCTTCAGATTAGCCCAACTCAGCCTGAGTTTATCAGAGATCCTGAGGCGCTTGGATCAGATAATTATCTTACTGAACCCTCAGTAGAGTTAGTTCAGTTTGGTAACTATTTGTTCTAGCTACTCAAGAGTGCGGAATGGTATGCCCTATGTTTATTCTCGTTTTAGCTTTGCTGAAAATCTTCCTTTTAATAAAACAGTGATTAAGGCTGTGATCAGTTTGATGCAAGTTCAGTGGATTGGTTCCAACTGAATATCAGTGAATTTATGCTTTCAGTGAAAAACATGCAACAGGTAGTAATGCAGTACAGAAAGCAAAACAACACAGCAATTATAGTGGTTCAGAGACTCAAGCTCTTACGTCCACTCTCTCTGACCTTTAGAGAAATTCCTTAACCACTTCCTAAAGCTTTCTGGCTAACTCACTGTAGCTTACTCACTTTTCTACCTTGAGTTTTTTGGCTGACTCACTGCAGCTTACTAACTCAAACACACACAAGTGTTCAGACTACCACAAGTATCTTACTAACTTCTTCTCTAGAGTTTTCTGGCTAACTCACTGTAGCTTACTAACTCTTTACAACTCCAACTCACCAACAAAACACACACAAACTACCTTAACAAAGGGTTTGGGTTTTGGGTTGGTTTCCAACTAGGATGAGATATCTTTTACAATAAGAACAATGTAAAGGCTAGGATATCTCTACTAAGCTTTGGATATTTCTTATCAATCTAGGCTTAGTGAATGAGTTCTCTCCAATGTGAAACACTTGGGAAATTCTAGGGTTTTCGAGTGCTTCAATTTGCAATAATACGAATGAGCTCTTGAGTTGCTTTCAAATTTCCCATGCCCTCTCAATGTAAAGGGTCACTAATACTTATAGACAACTTCACCAAGGTCACTCTTGAAAAACTATCCGTTGGAGGAAATAGCTTCATGAGTTTCCTCTTATGGTGTTTGATGAACGGCTATATTTAGGGTTTGAATACTCCATTGCATGTTTTAGGAAATATGCAGTCATGTAGCCAATCACCAATTTTTGCGATGCGGAACATAACTCTTTGACATGATTAAATGTCTGTCGACTTTCGATGTCGATAAAATGTCTGATGTTGTCTTCCCTCGATTGGTTCTTGTCTTGATAAATGTAGACAAACATAACGGCTCTTTTTGGTCAATCTCTAAATAAGATAACCTATAACAACAATTAGACTTAGTTCCTTTTGTGCATATGAATATTACAGGCAATATCTATTTTCACGAATATTTACGTTTTTCTCCGACTTTGTATTCTTGGATAGATATTATTGATTGCCTCTACGAACTTTTCGAGTTATCTTGAGTATTCCGTATCTTCTTGAGTCTTCATAACTCTTGGGTCTTGATTATCTTCTAAGTCTTGATATCTTACGAGTCTTGATGTCTTCCCGAGTCTTGATGTCTTACGAGTCTTTAGTGTCTTGATGACATCTTTTGAGTCTTGATGTCTTCATTGACATCTTGAGTCTTGATGTCTTGATGACATCTTGAGTCTCCGGTGTCTTGATGACATCTTGAGTCTTGATTACTTCTCGAGTCTTGATTTCTTGAAAACTTCTTGAGTCTTCGATTTCTTGATTCTTCTCGAGTCTTGATTTTTCGAAACTTCTCGAGTCTTGATTTCTTGATCGAGTCTTGAGTCTTGGTTTCTTGAAATCATCGAGTCTTGATTTCTTGAAAACTTATCCTCCGATCTATATCGGTGACTATACATGGTGTAGATAACTTCCTAACACTCTATCTTCAAAACCCCGACTTCGATCTATCAAGATTATCCTGAACATGTCATACTCAGGGGTTTTGGGATCTAATCAAAACTTCTTTATTAAATTCATCTCCCAACAATTTCCCCATTTTTGATGATGCCAAAACTATCTTGTTACAAAAACCTAACCTATACTCAGGTTTCAGTTTATCTATTACAATCCAAAATGACAATTTTTCCAACAATTCAAAACATAAGGCATATCAAACATAAAAGACATGTAAAAAGATAATGAGATATTATCTTTGAGCATAAAGATAAATTTTCATTGATGTTAGATAAGAGTTACAGATTACAATGAAAATCAATAAACAAAAACAGAAGTACAAAATCTTCAGTCTTCTTCAACTTCATCCTCTGGCACTTCCAGGTTGAACATCCCATAGTATCTCTTCTTCAGTTCATCCCTTGCTTTGATGATATCAGGGTTGTTTCCTGTTAGGCCTAGCTGGATGTCATATTGAGCTATCTCCTGAGAAATAACTGTCTCATTCACATAGTCATTCTCAAGTCTAGGAGTTGGGTAAGTGTATGGACCAGGGGCTACTATCTGAGTATTTCCTTCATCTGCCAAGTTGATCCAACTTTGCAGGTACTTAGGATAGAATGTTAGTAAGTACTCAATGAAGACTTCATTCATATCCGAGTTGCTCCCCCTCCATTCCCTCAGAATTTCATAATAGAACCTGAAGGTTCTCTTTATCTCCTCCCACGCATCGTTGAACTGAATAGGCATCCATTTGTCAATGTGTGGCCATTTATGAGTTTTCTCTGTACCCCTCCTTTTGCTCAAAAACTTCTTGAAACCACTTCTTCTTTTCTGCTCTTCTTCTTTCTTTTTCCTGATCACAGAACACCTGACACAGAAGTAGCAGTCTTCTTCTCTTTTTCAATTTGAAGGGTTTTCAGAGCTTTCTTGGTATTGAAGACTTCTTTCTGTCTTTCAGCTTCTTCTTTTTTAGCTTCTTCCTCAGATTCTTCAAAATCTATTATCAATTTCCTCTGAGTAGACTTAGAAGCTTTAACTCTTTTCTTCTTCTCTTGTTCTACAAATGCCATAGCCTTTCTCTTTCCAGGTCTGACTTGTTCTTCACCGGCTTGGCTTGTTTCAACCATCCTTCTACCACTCAGTTTCTCAGAAATTACTTCCTGAATAGTTTGCTCAGATGCTTGAGTGTAGATAGGTTTCTCAGCTTCTTTGAATTTGAGATTCTCAGTGGCTTCAACTTCTTTTAAGGCATCAGCAATTATCTTTTCTTCAGCTTCTTTCTGAGCCTTTCTCTTCAAGGTTTGTGCCAACAACTCACTAAGTTTGCCACCAGGCCTTTCCCCCTTTTTAGCACCATACCTTGGAAGAAGTTGAGAAAGTGCAGTATCCATATGATATTGCTCTTTGCTTATACTTCACACTTCCCCTGCCAACTGATCATGCTCATCCTCTAGCCTTCTCATGTAATTTTTAGCCATTGAGAATTCTTCAGAAAGAGGTGCAAACTGATTTGAGAAGATATTATGCATCATCTCTGTCATCTTGGTCATGAGCATAGAGCCCATTTCCTCAACAGTTGTCTTGATCATCAGATCATTCTTCTCAACCAGCTTGGCTTCTAGATAGGCTGTTCTTTCATGATACATCTGCTTCATCTCTGCATTGAGCTCAGTTTTGACTACATCAACCTTTCCTTCCAAAGTAGTCATTTTATCTGCAAGAGATGTTTGTAGTTGCATCATGTCTGAAGATGAACTCAGATTTTCCAGCTTTTGAGATTGGCTTGCCAAGGTTTCTTCAATTTGAGTCACTTTCTCCACCATTGGCACCACCTTCTCCAATTTATCTAAGATAGGACTGAAATCAATCACAGGAGTTTGTACAACTTTTTTCACCTGAGCTGGGTGCTCCATCTGAGCCTCATTCTGCATATCAGACATAATAGATTTAAAGATAGGAACTTCAGTAGCTTTGGCATAATGTTTAATAGTGCCAAAAGATACCTGAAGAGTGCTAACTTCAGTCTGAGGATGTGTGATATCAGTCTGTCCAGCATCAGTGTCCTTCTCCATCTGAGATTGTTTTTCAGCATCATCCTGTTTGTCACCCTCTTTATCTTGATCCTCATCTCCTTCTGGATTTATAGAACTGGATGCATCTCCCAACAACTTTCCTTCTCTCAGCCACTTTTCTCTTTACTAGCTCATCAAAATCAACATTTTTCATTCTGAGCTTGGTCTTCCTGAATCCAGAGAACTCTGTCAGAACAACAGTCTCAGCATTCTACCAGTCTTCTCCTCTGAAGGAGGCTATATTCAGCATCTCTGGAAGAGTCTGATTCAGGATATACACAGTGGTTCTGAGTCTGAAGAAGAGATCCTGAAGGTCAGGATATGCGCTCTGCTCAGGGTATCTGTCCAGGATGAACCGTTCCCCCTTGCTGTGCCACTCAGTTTCTTCTGCCTCTCCCTTCTTCAACTTTGGGCTCTCAGGGTCAGTAGGATCAGATTGTAAGAGTTCTGGTGCTGAGGGATCGAGAAATGGTTCACTCAGGAGCGCATCCAAATTCAGCAGTTCCTGAGGTTCAGACTGATCTGAGGTCTGAACAGGTATCTCTTCAGTAGGAACCTGAGGTCCCTTGAAGATTTCCTGAGAAATTTTATCTGAGCTCAGAGAAGATCCGAGTACCTCAGAGAAAACCTGTTCCTCAGTTTCTTG
Source organism: Stenogyne calaminthoides (assembly GCA_037126765.1). Lineage (NCBI taxonomy): Eukaryota > Viridiplantae > Streptophyta > Magnoliopsida > Lamiales > Lamiaceae > Stenogyne > Stenogyne calaminthoides. The sequence goes on from JBBCBC010000033.1 coordinate 14,056,761, forward strand.
ATCTTGCGCAATTTTCACAACCTGAGCCAGAACCTGCAGTGGAGATTTCAACCCTTGCTGGCCTTCAGGTTGAATTTCCTCAGTGTCACTGACCTCCTCCTCAGTAATAGTTTGAAGCTTTCTGCATTTCTGAGGAGCCAGTGTTTTCTTCTTCAGATTCTCACATTTTTCTCTTTTCACTTGCATCAGGGCTTTCCCCCTGGCTTGTTTGGCTTCAACAGCTTCTTCTTCAGCGGTCTCCTCCTGAGACTTAGAGCTTTTCTCTTTCTTTCCTTTCAAAGTCTTCTTTGTTGTTGGTGGTTTGAACAGGATTTTTGACTTTGGAAAGGATGAGGAATTGGCAAAGATATCCTCCTCTTCTCTGCACATTTCCAAGATGAATGCAATCTTGGTTGCATGAAGGATTTTTCCTTTGACAACAACAGACCCATTTACCTTCTGAACTTGTTTGGCTTGATCACTCACCACCTTGATTAAATAGTGTAACCAGTTGAATGCAATGGTAGGTGAATCTTCAATCGCCACCATTAGCCTTAACTTAGGCGTGCTTATCTGTTCAAAGCTGCCAGACGTACTCATGATGCATTTACTTACAATGTCCAGCAATACTCGATATTTTGGCTTCAAATACCTTTTATTCAGAGTAGCTTCGAACTTTACTGGATGCTCTGCAATCTTATCCAGATATTCTTGCTCCCTACCCATCATATATACCGTAGGGTCTTCACCTCTATTGCTTAATTCATATATGGCATTAAGATTCTTAGGAATAATATACAATTCCCTAACAAAATCCACATATTTTGAACTATGCTCTAAATGCGATACAGTAATCTGCGATTCTATACAATCTTCATCATCTAACTTCAAATTCAAGATAAACTCTATTACCTCTTTTGCATATTCGGCCTCTGGTTGATTCGCAACCAGGCAAGTAAGCTTTGCCAACCGAATCATATGTAACGCTTCCTCTTCGTGAGTTGCATTTGATGAGCTTTCGAGAGATACGACATATTCATACCAAGGTTTATTAGAAATAGCGAGCTTGTCGTATACAGAGAACATCATTTTTGAAAAATTTCTTGGTAAAGGGTTTTGAGAAAGATGATAATTTCTGGGCAATCGAGAGTTTTTGAAGCAGAGTGTTTTGAAGATGAAGGCTTTTGGAATCGGGCTTTGAAGGAATTTCTTCAATAGATATAGGATTTTGATTTGTTGAAAATCGCATAGATGAAGAAATTGACGATTGAGATTAAGAACCGACTAAATCGGGTATATGAAAGGACGATTTCATAAATATAACGCCTCCAATTTATCCCTATTGGTGATTAATGAACAGTGCATTTAATTACTGTTCCTGCAGATCATTGACTTTCTTCGTGTATTTCAAAGGTCCCGCCCAAATATTCCTTCAGGTGTTTTGTTATTTATTGCCAATGATTACTGAGATTCGGTTAGACAATAAATGTGTTGCATGAGTCAATACTTCTTGGACTAATTTCCTTCATCAGTCTTACTGAGTTTTGACCTTGATAAAATGTCGATTATAATCTTGAAAGTCTTGAAAAAGTCAAGATAATAATCGAAAATTGATCTTGATAAAAGGTCGAGATAGTCTTGAATCTTGATTTTGATAACAGTCGAAGATAATATCGAGTCTTTGCTCTTCAGGATATCTGAGTTTCCCAAGACTCAGTGTTCAGTACTCTCAATTTTATCCTGAGTTTTTCAGTAAAATCCTGAGAAAACTTCATGCATCTGAAAACCTTCAATTTTTCGATTTGCTTTATTCACTGGATCCAACATACCTAATTCAACCGATAGTTCCCGAAATCTTGATTGACCCAAAAGGTTTAGTCAAGATATCGACTCTCTCTTATCAATCGATGAATTTTCTCCATTCTCGATATCTTTCTTCTCAACATGATCTCCGATGAAGTGATGTCCGATATCAACATGCTTACATCGGTGTGCAATACGGATTTTGTGTAATAGCAATTGCACTATTATTATCACAAAATATAGGTACTTCATTGGCTATAATTTTATAATCCCTCAATTGTTGTGCGAGCGAAAGAATACGTGCACAAAAGCTTCCTGCAGACCATGTATTCAAACTTCTTCAGAAGATCTTGGTTGCTCTCGAGGTTTGTTTCTTTGAAAACCATGATATCGGTTTACATCCAAGAAATTGACAAGTTCTGTGGTAGACTTCTGTCAATTCTACATCCTCCATAATCGACATCTCCAATAACCAAAGGTTAATTCAAGGTTATCATCACCGGATACCATAATCCTCTATTCACGGTGCCTTTAAGATATTTCGTAATCTTTTTGGCGGCCTCCATGTGACTAAATTTTAGGATTAGCTTGGTATCTTGAACATATCCCAACAAAGAAATGTTATATCGGGCCTACTTGTCGTGAGATAAAGCGATGATCCAATGATCCCTCTATAATCGGTGTGATTTCTTGATTTGCCTTCGAGATCGATTCATCTTGTAGTTAGTATTCATAGAATTCTAAGCTGCATTGCAATTATGTACACCATACTTTGCAATCGGATCTACGGTGTATTTTGCTTGATTGATGAAAATTCCTTCCTTAGTTTGTTTCACGCGAAGTCCAAGAAAGAAATTCATCTCCCCATCATTGACATCTCAAACTTTCCTTTCATCGGGGTAGAAAACTTTTCACCACGGTGATGATTTGGAGATCCAAATATGATGTCATCTACATAAATCTGAACAAGTAAGATGTCTTTCCCATCTTCTATCCTGAACAAAGTCCTATCAACAGTTCCTTTGATAAAACCATGGTCAGTAAGAAACTGAGAAAGTGTATCATACCATGCTCGAGGTGCTTGCTTAAGACCATACAAGGCTTTCTGAGCACAGTAAACTTGGTCATTCTGGTGCGAAACCGGAGGTTGTTCCACATAAACCTCTTCCTTAAGCACACCATTCAAAATGCACTTTTCAAATCCATCCGATAGATTGTGAATTTCATGTGGGCAACATATGCAAAGAAACAATCGATGGCTTCTAGTCTTTGCAACAAAAAGAAGGTTTCATTATAATCCAAGCCTTCTTCTTGGGAATAACCTAGTGCAACTAGCCTTGCCTTGTTTCTCACAATGTTGTTGTTTTCATCTCTCTTATTCTTGAACACCCACTTAGTTCCAATCACATTGTGCCTCTTAGGTCTATCCACTAACTCCCAAACTTCATTCCTTGAGAACTGATTCAGCTCTTCTTGCATAAAGAAGAATCCAAAATGAATCTTGTAGAGCTTCTTCAATCTCAGTAGGTTCTTTTTCAGATAGGAAGCAGCAGAACAAAGCACTTTCTCCATGGAACCTTCTTGTTTTGACACCATCTGATAGATCACCCACAATCTGACTTTTAGGATGATATCCAACCATTTTCTCCTGGATGTTCACCCTTCAGTAGTATCCTCAACATCAGAAATGTTAGGTTCAGGTAGTTCATTAAATTCAGGGAACAATAGAAAAGGAGAAAGAGAATCATCTTCCTCAGGGGAAATTCTATTCAGAACATTGTCAGAGACATTTGTTCCCCATTGGTTGATAGATTCGAGTTTGCCTCGATTATGACCACATCTTCATCGGCATTACATACCGAAGTCCGAATCGGTGTATGTTCGATTGGTCGACTTCGATGTGTTGGCTTTCCTTCGATGGAGAATTTCCATCCCGAGTCTCACCATCCTCGAGTTTTTCCATCCCGAACTTCTTTATGCGAAATCCGATTCACTCCATTCATAGAAAGTGACCGACTTCTTCTTTTCGAGTTCGGATGATGTTTTATCATTCTTTTTTCGGGCTAAGTCCGGTGATTCTCTTGATCGATTTCTCTGAAGTCATGTTCCTCGCTTTTCTTACGAACACAAGTAGATTCATCAAAAACAACATGAGGTGTTTCTTCCACAATAAGAGTCCTCTGGGTTGTAAACTCAAAGGCTTTTGGCTTGAGAATATCTAGAAGAATATCCCTTCATCGGCTTTTGCTATCAAAAGTTTTCAACTTATCTTTACCATTATTGTGTATGAAACACTTGCAACCAAACACACGAAAGAAAGAAACAAGAGGCTTCCTTTCATTCCACAGCTCATATGGAGTTTTTCCTTGGTTCTTGGTCAGCATGGATCTGTTACGAGTAGCATGCGGTGTTGATAACCCATTTCAAAATCTCTTAGGAATATCGAACAAAGAATCATTGTCCTTAGCAACTTCTTTTCGGAATCCTATTTCTTCTTTCAAAGAACACCATTCATTGTGGGGTTGCAAATGATGTTTCATGAGCTATTCCATTTCTTTTGCACAATAATCGGATATAATATGATTGATAAACTTCGATTCCTTTATCGATCTGATTTTGACCACACTCAGATTCTTTTCAGTACTGAGCCTTTTCAGTAGTTCAGGCAGTTTTGTCTGAGTCTCTTTCTTACTGAGTAAGAATATGACCCATGTGTATCTAGAGTAGTCATCAACTACCACAAGTGTGTATTTTCGCCATTAGTGCTCACAGTGTTCTTGGACCAAAGAGATCCATATGTAACGATTGTAGTATTCTATCAGCAGAAACATCTACTTTGCTTTTGAAAGATGCTCTGATTTGTTTTCCTTTCTGACAAGCATCACATACATGATCTTTACTGAATACTTCATTGGGTAACCCCCTCACAAGTGCTAATCTTGCAAGTTTGTTCAGGGTTTTGAAGTTTAAGTGATTCATTCTTTTGTGCCACAACCAACTGGTATCAGTGGAACTTTTTGCAACCAAACATGTATCTTTAGGAGTTGAACTCCAATCAGCAAGATACACATTTCCTTTTGTAGTACCAGTCAGTAAAATTTTCTGTGAAGTATTGTCTTTTACATAACATAAGTTCTTTGAGAACTCAACACTGAATCCTTTGTCATAGAATTGACTGATAGAAAGCAAGTTATGCTTTAGACCAGACACATATGAAACACCATGGATATGAACAGAGTCAACTTCAAGAGTTCCATATCCTTCAGTTTGTCGTTTGGAATTGTCTCCAAATGTGATCTTAGGGCCTTTTTGCTCAACATAGTTAGTGATTAGTTGCTTATATCTTGGCATATGTCTTGATACCATACAGCAGGTGCCAATTCATTTCCACTCATCAATGTTATGTTGTTTTCATTCAGCTCAGTGCCCTTTTCCTTTTCCTGAAAAACAGATCAGTTCTTAGGTACCCATTTGGTGTAGGGTCCTACCAGGTTAGCTGTACCTTTTGGAACCCAAATCTGCCTAAAAACTCTAATTACTTTAGAGTGGCTGATTTGTCTCCCATAAACATCTACATACACATTCACCACCCTAGGTGCCTTGGCAGTATCCTGTGTATGAGTGCCAGCCTTAGCATGAACATGAGCCTTAGAGTTCTTCTTGGGTTTAGGCCTTTTGTTCAAATGTCTTAGCTTTTGTGCAGCTGGTCTCTGTCTCTACTGACTTGGGTTTAGGAAACCTTTACCCTTAGGCAAGTGGGGTTTAGGTTACTCAGTCTTTGAAATTGGGGTCTTTTCAAGTCCCGAGGACTTGGTCTTTTCAATTGAGAATATCTCTGTTTGAGTGTTTCTCTTCCTAAAATTCCTCGATGGTTCAAATGAGAGATCTTTTTAGGTTGGTATTCTTAGCCCGAGGCTTTGGAAGTCTTGGGCTCGAAGATTTCCTACTGAAGTTTTGTGTTTTCTAGCCTTTTCCCGAGGTCTCGGACTTTCTTCCCCGAACCTTCGTTTTTTCCAAACCATAGGTCCTTTACCCTTGTCTAAAACTCGGCGCTTCTTGATGAAGATTAGATGCCATTTGGTTTAACAAAGACGATCTTGGTGCTACTAGAAGCGAAGATTCGTAAGACCTTGTGAGGTTCCCCACGAATGTATCCCAATCCAAATTTTTTATAGTTGCAGTCTTTGTCTTTGATAACTATCCTTTAATTTCTCTTTCTCTGACTATCCTCACATTTCTTTAGAGTTTTATGCTTCTCAAAGAGGTCATTGAACTCAGTTCTGATAAGCTGAATCTCTTTAGTGGATTTCTCTAATTTTCCATTCAGGATCTCTATCACCTTCTCTTTTTCTGAGAGTTGTACTTTCAGAACATCCAGTTCATCAGTAGTTCCCATCAATTGATATGTGATCTCAGCATTTTTAGAGTCTTTCCACTTCAGATTCTCAGCAATCAGTTCCTTGTTCTGCTCTTGAGTTTCAGTGAGCAGTTCTTGTAACACAGAATAGTCCTTCATAAGATTCTCAAATGAATCCATCAAGTCAAAGTTACTGTTTACAGTTGAACTTGAGAACTCATGTGCTTGTGTAGGAGCACCAACAGAGATAGAAGAATTTACCTCCTCCACAGCCATAAGACAAATATCATCACTGTCACTATCTGAGAAAATCTCATCTGAGGAACTGGAACCTTCTTCAGAATGTTCTTCTTCCTCAGCAATCATAGCTTTCTTGCTGAGATCTTCTTGTCTCTCTTGTCTTGTCTTTCCTTTCTTTCTTTAGCACTTAGCTCAGGACAGTCATATTGAAAGTGACCTTTCTTCTGACAGTTGTAACATCTGTTGGTATCATCATCCTGATCACTTTCCTCCTTGGTCTTGGAGTCCTTCTTTTTGGATGAGGATCCTTCAGCTTTTTGGTCCTTCTTGTACCTGTGATTCCTGTAATATTTCTTATATTTCTCATATCTGCTATTGAGTCTTTCAAACCTCCTTGCCATCAGTACTAGCTTATCCTCCTGCTCATCCTAATTTTTTGCAAGTGAGTTCTCAGACTCTCTAGACTTACATGATTTCTCTTTGGCTTTGAAAGCCACATTCTTGCTAGATTAAGAATCATCTTTGCTGTCAGATTTCTTAGCTTTCTTATCAATCACAAACTCATAAGCTTTCAGTTCAGAGAAGACTTGTTGATATGGCATGGAATCAATATTTTTGGTGTTTTCAATCACCACAGCATGTATATCCCATTTCTTAGATAATCCTCTAAGAATTTTCAGTGTCACTTCTCTTTGTGGGTATCTTTTCCCAAGAGCACTCAGATCATTCATGATGCTAGTGAATCTGACCTCAAGTTTGTCAATGGATTCACTATCTTCCATTTCAAAGCTATCAAACTTTCCAATAGCAACAGAAAGTTTGTTTTCCTTTATATGATCTGTGCCGTGACACATAACCGCAAGTGTGTCCCATATTTCTTTTGCAGTTTCACAGTGAGAAATCATCCCCATAACACCATCATCAATAGTGTTATACAAAGTATCTTTAGCAATGTAGTCCAGATTGTCTAACTTTCTCTCATCAGGAGTAAGTTGATCATCAGATTTTGGAAATTCATCTCTGAGATCATTCCTCTCAGTATCAGTGATTCTGGGATTCACAACAGTAAACTTGAATGGTCCTTCAGAAACCACTCTCCACATTCTTTCATGTTTTGAATACAGATGAGCCTGCATTCTCAATCTCCATAGGTCATAGCTCTCAACAAAGAACATAGAAAGTTTCTTAGAAGGCACCTGCCAGTCCGTGTCATTTTTCTCTACAGTCTTCTCACTTGTTTCTGTGTCCATATCCTGTTCAGGTAATGCCTGGCTGACCCCAGTATTAGTTTTCCCCGTTTCCAGTGCCTCATCTACGGGACATATCTCATCAAAAGGAGGTAGAAGCTCATTATCCCGAATATCTTGCATCTCCGTGTCTTTTACTGTGCCATTTCCAGATTTATCAGAAGTACTTATCTCTGTAGTCTCCTTTCTGGCTCATGTCTTCTGCTTCTTACCCAGGTTATTCCGGGGAGGAGGTCTGTCATTTGGCTTTCCATCTGTTGTTTTTCTCCATGAGAACAACAGTTCTCAATCGAGTGACCAATAATCTGACAATGAGTGATGGTCCCTATTTGAAAACCCATTTTGCGCGTGCGGAAGCAAATCATTTTGTGCGATGCATATAAAAACAGGGGTGAAGGAATGGTGATTACAAATTTTTCTCTTTTAAGCTCATGTGTTGTGTTTTGCTTATAATCGAATGCATATTACAATATAAGAACATAAAGCAGTAAACAACACAACAATGTATAGTGGTTCGGAGACTCAAGCTCCTACATCCACTCTCCCTGTTCCTAGGGAAATTCCTTCCAACTGGACTTATCACCCTCTCGGGTTGGCCTCTAGACATTTAACGAGCTCTCACTCAATTGGGACTTATCACCCTCCACGGGATTGCCTACAGATGTTTACCGAGTTCACACTCCAACGGGACTTATCACCCTCACTCGGGATTGCCTACCCTCCCTTTCGGGATTGCTAGATGTTTACCGAGTTCACACTCACCTACAAAACTTAACCGATGATTTGGGTAAGGTTTGTTTGGTTTCAACTAGGTTGAGATTTTTTCCTTACATTTGTTTTAGCCTTAATGCTAAGGTTGGGAAAATCTCTCTAAGCTTAGGATACATCGTGGGTTGCTTAGATTGGGTTCTAGAACACTCTTGAACATATTTGTATATCTACAGACTTGTGTTCTAGGGTGGGAATGCTTGATGATTTGGCTTATGTTTCACGCATTTTTCCACCCTGATAATGAGGGAAGAACTTGTATTTATAGTGTGGATTTGAATGTTACCGTTGGATGGGGTCACATTCAAATCCATACTATTCTCTTAACTTCTTCCAAATTTTTCGGTGGTTGTCTTCCTCTCATTGGTCCACGTCCAATTTGAATTACAGCATGGCTATATTCTTGATTCTTACGAGTCTCATGATCTTGGTTCTCTCCCGAGCCTTGAGTCTATCTCGAGCCTTGGTCTCTCTGAGCCTCAGTGTCCGGTGAGCCTTCAGGTCTCTCTGAGCCTCAGTGTCCGGTGACATACTGAGTCTCAGGTTTCTTGATTCAAAGACTTCTTCTTGGCCGGACCTTATACGTCGGGCATCTTGACACCAGCCGACCGGGTTCGATTCTTCTCTTGAACAATCGACCCTCGTGTCACTAGCTTTTCGAGGCTAAGCGATCATCGAGTAGCGATCGATTCTCGATGAATATGACTTCGGATGACTTCTCTTGGATGACTTCTTTTATGCATATATTTCTAGTTCTCCGATATCCGATTTCTTCTACTTTGATCGATCGACTCACATGATCGATCGATATAGCATCAGTCGGCATATCGGTATATCGCATCGATTAGTACATCGGTTTAGCATATTAGGTTAGCATATCAGTTTAGCACATCTGATCTCAATCACGTCTGATCTTGATCATCTGCTCATCTTCATATCTAATCTCGATCACGTCAGATCTCTATCAGTCTCATCTACTCCTCTTCTGATCTGCAACCTTCTCTTTTGATCTTACGGTCGGTTTCTTTACGATCGGCTTATGCGCTTCTCTTGATCACGAGATCAGCTAAATGCTGTTCTTCCGATCATTTGATCAAATGCATTTTGGCTCATCCGATCTTACGATCACCAGGCTTAACTTTTCTTCTCTTACGATTTTTATCTGACTCATCGGTTTAACTTCAAACTCATCTAACTTTCATCTAATCTCGATCGGTCTAAATCTGCTCGACCTCGTCGATCTCGATCATCTACGTCTGATTTCGTGAGTTCCCCCTTAATTTGTTCTCTCGTTCCCCCTCAACTTGTTATCTGTATATTAGCTTCAAAAACACAAGTTGATAATGTTTTGGCATAATTCATCAAAACTAAAATATCCAAACAATGAGAACAAAACTCTGGATGTTGTTCATATCCGACTGATGCAATCGAGCAATGTCTGGATCTCTCGTACATGATATTGTACTCCTTTTACGAAGATCCAACTCAATTAATACTTGGGCATAATGACACATGGTTCTGTTTCTAGTTCGTTCATCAACCCCCACCACAGAACCAATAGTTGATGCAATACGCTCAATAATCGCCACACAGAAGTATTCAATTGGCAACTCATAAATACAAACCCAAATATTCATAATAGGAGAAATAACCTTATACAGATTGAATTCTGGTACCCATTTCTAAAGTCTCATCGTCCTAAATTCTAAGAGCCATGAGCGTCGAAGAAAGATTCGATCTCTCTCCTTGAGGTCTGCTATTTGAATACTAAAATATCCCTTTCCCAACGTCACAAACCTCCATTGTCCTTTGAAATTCCACACTTTATCCATCACAGCTTGAAGGTTAATGGTAGGTGTGGGTCCCGGTGCTAACGAGTCTCACACGTGTATGGGGGGGAATACACGTGTTCAGTGATTTTTAAAACTTTTCTTTCACCGAGGTCGGATGGGTCAGTTATCCCGATGATTTTGCCTTGAGAAGCCGCAGTTTGCCTCGAGTCAAAGTCTCATCGAGACAATGATCCCGAGCTTTGCTTTTAAGCTTCAGATTAATGAACTTCGACTGAGTTTATCGGAGATCCTGAGGCGCTGATCTAGATAATTATCTTTCTGAACCCTCCGTAGAGTTAGTTCAGTTTGGTAACTATTTGTTCTAGCTACTCAAGTGTGCGGAATGGTATGCCCTATGTTTATTCTCTTTTTAGCTTTCTTTGAAAAATCTTCCTTTTAATAAAAAAAAGCGATGATTAAGGTTTGTGATCGGTTTGATGCAAGTTCAAATGGATTGGTTCCAACCAATATCGGTGAATTTATGCTTTCAAAGAAAAAAACATGCAATGGTAGTAATGCAAAGATGAAAGCAAAACAACACAACAATTATAGTGGTTCAGAGACTCAAGCTCCTACGTCCACTCTCTCTGACCTTCAGAGAAAATCCTTAACCACTTCCTAAAGCTTTCTGGCTAACTCACTGTAGCTTACTCACTTTTCTACCTTGAGTTTTCTGGCTGACTCACTGTAGCTTACTAACTCAAACACACACAAGTGTTCAGACTACCACAAGTAGCTTACTAACTTCTTCTCTAGAGTTTTCTGGCTAACTCACTGTAGCTTACTAACTCTTTACAACTTCAACTCACCAACAAAACACACACAAACTACCTTAACAAAGGGTTTGGGTTTTTGGTTGGTTTCCAACTAGGATGAGATATCCTTTACAATAAGAAAATGTAAAGGCTATGATATCTCTACTAAGCTTTGGATATTTCTTATCAATTTAGGCTTAGTGAATGAGCTCTCTCCAATGTGAAACACTTGGGAAATTCTAGGGTTTTCGAGTGCTTCAATTTTGCAATAATACGAATGAGCTCTTGAGTTGCTTTCAAATTTCCCGTGCCCTCTCAATGTAAAGGGACACTAGTATTTATAGGCAACATCACCAAGGTCACTCTTGAAAAACTATCCGTTGGAAGAGATAGCTTCATGAGTTTCCTCTTATGGTGTTTGATGAACGGCTATATTTAGGGTTTGAATACTCCCTTGCATGTTTTAGGAAATATGCAGTCATGTAGCCAATCACCAATTTTTTTATGCGAACATAGTACTCTTGACATGATTAGGTGTCTGTCAGCTTTTGTGTCGATAAAAGTACAATGTTGTCTTCCTCCGATTGGTTCTTGTCTTGATGAAATGTAGACAAACATAACGGCTCTTTTTGGTCAATCTCTCTGAATGAGATAACCTTAAACAACACTTAGACTTAGTTCCTTTTGTCTGCATATGAATGTTCTGGGCAATATCTAATTTTCTTGAATATTTACGTTTTTCTCATCTTTGTATTCTTCAGATAGATATTATTCAGTGCCTCTGAACTTTCAGGTTATACTGAGTATTCGATATCTTCTTGAGTCTTCGATAACTCTTGGTCTTGATATCTTCATGTCTTCGATATCTTACGAGTCTTGATGTCTTCGAGTCTTCGTGTCTTACGAGTCTTGATGTCTTTAGTGACATACTGAGTCTTCAGTGTCTTTAGTGACATCTTGAGTCTTGATGTCTTGATGACATCTTTTGAGTCTTGATGTCTTCGGTGACATCTTGAGTCTTGATGTCTTGATGACATCTTGAGTCTTGATTTCTTGATTACTTCTTGAGTCTTGATTTCTTGAAAACTTCTTGATCTTCGATTTCTTTAGTTACTTATCGAGTCTTCGGTTTCTTGAAACTTATCGAGTCTTCGTTTCTTGAAACTTATCGAGTCTTCGATTTCTTGAAAACTTATCCTTATCTATATCTGCACGACTATACATGGTGCGAGATAACTTCCTAACACTCTATCTTTGAAACCCCGACGGTCTATCAAGATTATCCTGAACATGTCATACTCAGGGGTTTTGGGATCTAATCAAAACTTCTTTATTAAATTCATCTCCCAACAGTAGGCATCGGTTTCACCCCTGGTTTTAACAACATTCTCCCAATCATCGCGTTATACATTTCACGCACTCCCTGTTGATGAATATCATCATCTATGTTCACCGATAGAAATTCCCCTTTACGAACCGGTGGCTATATAATATATGATTTCTTGGTAATTAATGCATCAATGAAGGAGGTACCTTGTGGCAAACCATTGCCCGATTGGCCCTCCATCCAAATACCATGTCGATCTTCTTTGCTAACAAGGAATCAGGCTCCATATCCTTCAAAGCAGTAGCAACCACTTGTTGTGCCCTGTTGTAGTCGGGATTATCTCGGCGTACTAACAATCACTCACAAAGCAAAAAACGAATGAAGCAAGCAAAGACACGAGATTTGGTGACCCGGTTAGCCGAAATGTGGCTATATCCGGGGAAAATACCAAGCCAGGTAATATACTATAATATCTGCCTAAGATCTAAGAATTTGATCCTTTACAATGATCATTACAACGTATATTTATAGACTGAGAACTAGGTTTTCATCCTTCATAGGTCGGCCCTATCGGCCTCTTAGGTGCGTTTTCCCTGATTACGCTCTGAGGATCCGCCTCCATAAATATCCTGGATCTATTCCATATCCATGCTAGGGTCGCGTGGGAAAGTCACCAAACCGGGGCGGCCAGGCTTAGGTGGACGCCTCTCCAGTTGCTCGCTTCGTACTTGGTCGCCCCTTCCTTGGTCGCCCTTGGGTGGTCGCCTTGTAATGGCGGGGTCACAACATGCCCCAACCATATGCAGACCAGTAGGGACCAAGGATGCATTCGATTCAGGAATCAGAGGCAACTTAGCATCTATTCCATGCGGAATCAGGCCTGAAGCCGAAGAATTCGGGCCTGAACCAGAAGAACGATGTGCATCAGATGTAACAACTGAATCATCACAAGGCTGCAGTTCATCAGATGCATCAGGAGCAATGATATCAGACATCAGAACCCTTAAACTACTAGGTTCCATGATTTCAGAAATTGCCCGCGGCTGCACGAGCAAAACCCTAGAAGGGTTCTCCTACGAATTTTGTGGAGACGATGATGTGAGGCCTAACATGGGTTTGGATTGTGTTAGTTTCCTAAAGACAACCTATTTTAAGGACATAATACTCGATGATATTCAGTTTGATTTAATATTATAGTTCTTTTAATATTAATGTATGGCAATACACTTGTTTGAATATTATGTTTGATTGTTTGCATGTATTCATGCAAGTGTTCCCATGAGTCAATATTGTCATTGAGGTTGTGAGAACTCAGATGACTTAAGCATGATTCTCAAACGGCCCCGATCAAGGATCATCAAGAATGGGATATTGATGATACAATTGAGATTGGTGTGCGATCTGCATCATACTCTTAGAGAGTGTAGTAAGATCTCACTTACTGCGAGATACTAGGTATCTCATGATGGATGTACAAATACCTTAGAGGGTATTGGTATACCCATCCGAGAAATCGTTTGATGTATGTCCACAATTTGTGTCTATGGGTATCTCGGTTAGTGGGAGCAATGCGATACTCCTTTGACTTGACGTTAATACGCACGACATGTGTGGAGTGATGAACTTTGACCATGATCGACACTTGCACCCTTCCATGGGTAGATATGGCTTGGATTGGGTTCATCACGAAGTTCATGTGCATGGTAGTTGAGCCAAGAGTAGGATTCATTCCTCAATGTGGATTTAGAGAGAATACTCATCTTGTCATCATAATTGGATCAAAGTCATCGGCCGATGCACTTCAACTTAGACTTTGTGGCTAAGTGTGACATACATGATCAATTAGTGATTAAAGATAATATGATTAAGTTTTTTGAATAGACACTTAATCATGTTCAAGACTTAATTGAGTATTCGCGAATGAAAGGAGGAAATCGTAATAGCCCATGTTTCAGTTACAGGTAGTTGCACGTTTCTCGCAACGTACCTCATATATTGAGAATGTCTAATTTATTATTTAGGGTTCAATTAAGACCGTTAGTTTGACTAATCGCTCGATATATGAGGACATATGGGTCACACAACGAGTAGTTCCCTTTTACGAATTATAGTTGGTTGATTAAATGTTACATTGGATTTAATATCTAATTTATGGAGAATTAATTAATAATAAATTAATTTGGAATTAATTATTATTAATGTTTAATTAATTTGGATTTAATTAAATAGGATTCCCAATAATAATATATGGATTATTATTATAGGATTTAATATATATGGAATCAAGTCCGTAGATATTTGATATACATGGGAGTTAAATCCGTAGATATTTTATATATGGGAAATAAATCTAAGAGATTTATTTTATAATATTAGGAATTTTATTTCCTAATCAGGTTAGCTTAAGATTTAAGTCATACATTAACGTTAATTCATTATTCTCTCCATAAGATCTAGAGTTAGAATTTTCCTAGCAAATTCATCTCGGGATTCAACGCGGAAAATCCATGATTGGGGATTACGTGGATACCGTAGTTGAGAAATCTGCTCTCGAGTTACTGTAAGATTTCTTGTTATGATTATTGTAATCATTTATGTAATTAATTGTTCGTTGTTGGTGAATTGTTTAATTCCACAGCGCATGTATTACGTGCCTCTAAATTCCAACACGGAGGACGAAGATATGCGGGTGTGGAAACACGACCTGGATGGAGATTCTCGAGCAGCGAGACGAGCGTGTTGGGGTTCGCAAATAGCTCGAAGACATTGCAGACATCAAATAAGTCATCCTTGGTGGCCATGGGCGGCCAGGCTGCTGCCGCCCGTGGCTGAAACTTGATTTTTCTGAAAACACACAGTGGAAGGTGTTTTTGCAGCTAGTTATTTCTGAAGAAGTTCATCCATATTTATAGAGGATAAATTCAAAGAGTCGTTGGAGAGCAATCGAATTTTAGCCTATTTTTAGGTATGGGTCAGGTATGAAGCGATGTTGTGGGGCGGCGTTGCTTTAAGTAGGTAGATTTGTCCGTTAATGTCGTTTGACCCTGATACTCCATATCTTGTTGATCAGTCTTCGTATGTACGTGTCAATCTCTTAATGGTTGACAAGTACACTTATCCGACACTTAGTCAGTCCTTTATCTTCACATTCCTCTAGTCTGATCTTGTATGACTTGACTTATATTCTTCATGTGTTTTGACTTGAGCTGACTTTAATTAAGTCGTCTGACCGAATACCAGGTTAACATTAGACTAAACGGATTTGGTAACGTGGTCTGATTCAAGATTGAGTTAGAACAATCTTGAGACGCTGTTGATTTCTTCATTAGTGAGGTCTTTTGATATGCAATGTCTTATGCTCTTCAAATCTTCTGGTCTTCACAAGTCTGGTCTGATATATTGAGTTCCCCTTCAATATATGATCTAAGTCTAATAACATCAATTGTCTACATGATTTGCTGGTTTATTATCTGATCATCAGTCGACTAGCAGGTTCGATTGGTCCTATTACATGTGTTTTGAAACTTTCATTAAAACTATAAATTTCCCCAACACTCGGTTATATAATATGTAACACATCGACTCCCAAAATTTTGATAGCCCTACAATTCCATGAGAATAAAATGAAAGAGTAGAATAATAAGTTGTCACATATGGGATGATTTACTCCACAAATATACAAGACAATTAGATGATTGATTAGGAGTGTTTTTTAAAGTAGTGTTTTCTCTACCATTATTGGGAGAGTGAAACCGAAAAAAATTAATTGAGAAAATTGATTGGGATGCTATTATGGTTGGGACTAAATATAATTAGATCAAAACATTAAATGCTAATTACAAAAAATTTACGGGTGTTACATTAAGCAAGAAGGTTAAACTACACAAGACAGAAAATGAAAATGAGTGGTACATTGGTCAAAAAAAGTTTCTCATTGACTTGTGATAATAATCTATTTCCTTATTTTTCTTTTCTACGCTATTATTAAGAATCAAAGTATTGAATTGAGCTGAATATCATTGTTCCACGATCCCGATGCATTAGTTTTGTATCACTAGTTAGTAGGCAGTTCTATCATGCCGCATACGAGAGACGATCAACATTGTGACATCAATATCACTTAAGTTATCTTTCGAGTAGACGCGCTGGTAACATACATGGTCGATTTCATCTACAACAAAAACAAATTTTAGAGTTCTAAGGATACAGCAAAGCCACTACTCCTATATGTTGACCGCTCTGCCACGGTCGTGCCGATTCCGCCTTCTTTCTTGCGGATTCGTTGTCGATTTGTGATACAGAGCCCAAGCCATTTTTGATGTACGACACATGGTTGGATGAGTCATATCCGATTTATGATACGGATCTAGAAGAATCATTTTTGATGGTATATCTCGGTGATGTGGGTTCGTGTTTGGTTTTTGGGCATCCATGTGTAAACCTAGACATTGATTTTCTGGACGGTGGGTTCTGATCCCCCGAATTAATCAATCTTTGGGCCGGATACCGAGTTATAAAAAAAGTTCGTCTCCCCTAATATCATTATTACCATATATCTAAATATGAGTAATATATGTATGTGTATATATTAATTCGCATTTCATTAAATTAGATAATACTAAAAATCAAGTGGTTTGCATTATCCATTAGATCCTTACTATGTCCTAGTAATTTATTTTTGGGTTCTCTCACCATTAAATATGTAAAAGCATAATAAAAATAATTAAATATTTAAAAGTAAGATAAAACAAAGCAAAATATTAAATAACGCATAATAACATAGCAATATTAAAAAGGCATGTGATGCATGAATTACAATTACTATTGAGAAGTAGAATCTTGAGTATCACATAGAGATCTTTTAATGCATTATGATAAAAGAAAATGTTTAAAAATAAAATCATGGTTTGATCAATCAAGGCGGCAAAAGTAACAATGGTGGCAACAGGGGTAGAGTGTTTATATGTTTAATATCATGGTCGAAAATGAGAATGGTCTCACACCCTGGTCGTAAACCTAAAACTGTTGACTACCCTGGTCTACCAACCAACAAATTTAGGTTAACCAAGTGAGAACATTTAACGAACAAATACACATTTTTTTTGTCACATATATCATCAAATTAAATTCAACATACACATGCATTTAATCATGTCCTACTTCTTCAAAAAAACTTATAAATAACTCATCTCATACAAATGCATGCTTCAATACAAAGTTCAAATTAAATTTAAAAAATTAACTTGATGAAATATTAAAAAAAAAATCATCTAAATATCATATTAATACCATTATTTCTCAAAAGGTCGACCGACCGCTCCATAGCTTGATAGTTTGCAGCTGGAAAGAAGGAGAACTTTATTGGGTTGAGTGTAAGAATGAGGGAAGAGTTATGTGCATATATATGTATTGAAGATGATAGTGGGAAGAATTATGACGTGTAACGAAAAATCAAGGTGTTATTAGTCGCATCTCTGTAAAAGACGAAAAGGAAAAAAATGACATTTGCATAAATTTATCATCTATTTGAATAGTGATCCTTCATATAATATTTTCTATCCCCTAACTTTAATTTATAGTATTGTTGGAGTGAATAAAATCTATATCTTTTTTCTTGTGATTCTCCGGAATTGAGAATTATTTGGGAAGCCCTGAGCAGTTGTATTCCAAGTATGAAAATCAAGATATAAAAATTGATTTTTGCACTCATATAACATAAAATAAAATTATTGTAGTTATTGATTTAGTAAGAATGAAAGCAAGTGAAGTGATATATGCATATAAAAAATGTACTTGTGTAAAATAAGTAGACTGAGGTTGATTAACTAGTCTTTTGTAACTAAGGGTGTTTAAAGTAAGTAGACGAAGATTAATTAGCTAATATTTAGAATCCAAAGACTCAGATGAGTAACTAATAGTAATTTATAATCCGATAAAAAAAATAGTATTTTATAATCATCTAATATGAAACTATAGTTATTATTATTTTTTTGCTAGGAAAGACAATATTTATATACAATAGTTGAAATCAGTCAACACTAGATGACAATACAAAAGGGGTAAAGAAACCCATGAATTTTTAGAAATACAAATAGTTTTAAGATGATAATCTAACTCATGAACAATTAAATTTTGACTACGAGAAACCCAACATGGAGTGACAAGTGAAAAAGAGGAAACTATAAAGCCTAATTATCTTCTATAATTAATTAATTAATTAGGAAGAAAGAAAGAGAGCCAATCAACAAGCGTTTAAAATATAATTAGTTTGGATGCATTCCGAAAAAAACCTAACTTTATAAAATCTCACACAAGAATTTATCGCCAATACAACCCTAAAAGATGTTATAATTTGACGTTGAGGAAAATAAAACCATTGGCGAAGTGGGTCAGGTTGACCAGTGTCGATCCTATAATTTGTGGGGTCCGATGCAGAAAAATGTATAGGTCTTCGTATTCATACTATATCATAAATAAAAAGTGACACAATTGTTAATATGATATATAATTACATTAACTAATAAATTTTTAAGATGTATCATAATAATTTTTTTTAAATTATAATATAACTATTTTCAAACTCATAAAATCAAAACAATATATAGAATTGTTTAATATTTAAAAAATTGAATAAATAAAACTACCAATGCAATTACTTGTTCAAGATCTTGCTAACAAACTTAACCTATCAAACTGATTTGGGTAAGATTTATTTTGGTTTCCAACTAGAAATCTATCATAGTA
Organism: Stenogyne calaminthoides; assembly: GCA_037126765.1. NCBI lineage: Eukaryota > Viridiplantae > Streptophyta > Magnoliopsida > Lamiales > Lamiaceae > Stenogyne > Stenogyne calaminthoides. Next base: position 14,075,813 of record JBBCBC010000033.1, read on the forward strand.
TTTGAGTAGCTTAAATCTAAAGGATAAATCTCTTGCTAAGAAACTAAGAGACTGACAGTTGAAGATTTGCTTGAGTTCTTGTGTTCTTGCGGAAATAGCTTGAGTGTTTAAGCTTGAATAATATTTGTAACATTATTGTGAAGAGTGATCCCATTTTCATAGATCTCGAAATCGAACTAGCTGTTGGAGAGGAATTCAAATTTTTAGTCTATTTGAGGTAGGTTTGCAAATATGAAGTGATGTGGTCAGGACTGGTCATGCCGTCTTCGTGCAATTATTTTCCTTTCTAGCCGTTAAACCCTGATACCCCATATTCTGCTCTGTCAGTTCCATACATATGTGTCACACTCTCATTGGTAGTAAAGTACACTTATTCGGCGCCTTGTAAGACCAACATAGGTTGACATTCTGCTTGTCTAATTGACTTGTATGCCTTGGATATATTCTTTGTTCTACCTTGAGTCTTTTGGTCCAAGTTGTCTTAGCTCAACTTGAGACTCTTCTGATGTCTTCATGAGATAGGTCTTCTGGTCTTGTTATCTTCTAGTCTTCTGTTCTTTGAGATTTCTGATCTTGAGCCTTCTGATCTTCGAGTCTTCTGTTTTTCATTGCTTCTCTACTGATGTTGTCTTTTGATCTTCAAGACTTAACCTATACATATTGAGTTCCCCCTCAATATGTGACATATTCTTTACATCAGATGTCTATTCATTTCAACTGGTCATCCTATTCTGATTTCTGAATCATCAGTCAGCTAACATATCTGACTGGTCCTATTACAACTGTTTTGGAACATCCATCGAAACTATAAATGTCCCAACAATTTTCTCCTTTTGATGGAACCAAAACATTAATCAAAAAAATAATGCTGAAAAAGTAAAGACACAAACACAAATTAGAAGACAATAAGAAGTTGTCTTAAGATCAAAAAATCAGAAAATTTCATTGATGATGAGATCATTATAGTACAAAGAAATTTCTTATCAACTGATCTTAACAACGTCTTCTGATCATTTCTATACTACATCTCTTAACTCAGCTGGAATCCTAAAAATGTCATATAATCAAGCAGTTCCAGTTGCCTTGCATCTTCATTAATATCGACTTTCTCCAGGCACTGATAAAAGAAACTCTTGAAGGCTACAGGGTTTAAAGAGTTATCAGAGCGGACTGGTGGATCCATGTATTCGTACCTTGGTGTAGTCGGCACCAGGGTCATTGTTTTCCTTTGTACATCACCACCTTGTAAAAGTCCACGTGTTTCTGCTCCAGCCAATTAAGAAATTCATCATCAAAATTCGCTTGATCTGGATCGTCTGGAATCCTTTGAATGATGTATACATCAAACAACCATTCTACCTTAATATCCTTCCAGACTTGATGAAGATCTGGTCTGGCCACCAGAATGTCTAGCACTGGGGCAGGAATAACATGTTCCTCCCATTCAACATCTTCTCCACCACCACCACCAGTCGCCACCTTCTTCTTTCTTTGCCTTCTTGTGAAGTTCTTCCCAGGCATGTTAATTTCTGGTGTTTCTTCTTTATGGCTTCTTCTTGAGACTTCTTCTTCTTCGCCTCTTCTTCTAATCTCTTCTTATGTTCTGCCTCTTGCTTGCGCTTTTCTGGAAGGAATGTCAGCTGCTTCTTCTTTCTACTTCTTGCCTCCTCAGCAGCCTTGCCATTCTCAGACTTTTATTTTGTTCAGTATCCTTTATCCTTCTCTGAACAATTGAAGAAAAATCTTCCACTACATCCAGCCTTGTTGTCACATCTTCTAAGGCTTTGTTGTGCTCCTCTATGACCTTCCCATGTTCTTGTACCGTCTGATACATCTCCCCGATCTTAGTATATGTAGTATCAATGGCTTGTCCAATAGGTCCAGTAGCAGCAAGTTCATCAGGCGTTACCAGTGTTGTCTGTAGTTGAGTAATAGGAGTTTGATAAACAGACACGCCTCTAGAGACCACCAGTTTAGATGAGGGTCCAACCTGTTCATCCTATCCTTTTTCAGCACCATCTTTTTCTGCTCCCTCTTCCCCCTTTTTGGTTGCATCAAAAAGGCGGTTCAGGCGAGTGGGCAGCTGGGTGAATTGCTTCTGCATTTCTAATTTTATTTCTTCTTCCTGGTCATGTCTCAGTCTGTTCTCAGAAGATGGCATCAGAATTTTAATCACCGAGTCTTCAAGACTCCTTTTAGCCCTTTCAACTGATGTGGCAAAGAGACTATATAGCATGTTGAAGCTGACATCAGTTTTCTTCAGCCTCAACGTAATTTCGGCGAAAACCAGTCTGAGCTCCTCCACTTCAGCAATCTTTGTAGACATCCTTCTTTGGAACTCAACTTCTCTTTTCTATTCATTCTCAGAAATTTGAGACGTCAGCTTAAGCATTTCTTCTCCAGCTAAGAATTTGGTGAAAAGGTTTGGTCTTGAAACTGCTAAAACTATGAAAATATGGGTTCAACTCAAAAGTTGAGTAAAGACTTGATTGGAAAAGATGTTGATCCTACTTTGTATAGATCAATGATTGGAAGTCTTATGTACTTAACTTCTAGTAGGCCTGATATTATGCATAGTGTCTATCATTGTGCTAGATATCAAGCTAATCCTAAGGAATCACATCTTAATTCTGTAAAAAAAATTATAAGATATATAGCTGAAACATGTGATCTAGGTATTTGGTACTCAAAGGATACGAATTGCTCTTTAGTAGGCTATAGTGATGCAGATTGGACAGGTGATTGTGATGACAGAAAAAGTACTTGTGGAGAATGTTTCTACATGGGAAACAACATTATCTCCTGGCATAGTAAGAAACAGAACTGTGTTTCACAATATACATCTGAGTCTAAATATGTTGTTGTTGGAAGTTGCTGCACTCAACTGCTATGGCTTAAAAAGATGTTTGATGATTATGGGTTGGAAAGTGATATTTTGACTGTTTATTGTGATAATGCTAGTGCTATTAATATTTCCAAGAATCCTATGCAACATTCTTTTACTAGGCATATAAGTATAAGGCATCACTTATAAGAGATCTTGTAGAGAAAGAAGTTGTGAAGTTAGAATACATTTCTACTGAAAAATAACTTGCTGATATTTTCACAAAAGCCCTTGATAATGAGAGGTTTTCTTCACTTAGAAAATCTCTTGGTCTTTGCTATATCTGAAAATAAACACTAGACGTTGTGATAAATGTTTCAAACATTTGAAGCAACATTTTGGTTCTGATAATGAGTTTCTCTGCTGATTTGCTTATTTTTGAACTCTAAATTATAGTGTTATAATCTTATTGTTGAATCATGGTTTAGATACAGAGTCCTGGGCATATATCTCTTAAATGCATTGAAAAATAAAGCACAACTTAGATGTGTAATCACTGAGTAACTATGGGACACGGAGCTCGCTACTACGATGTTCTCTTTTCAAAAAGTAATTAAATATACATCCATGTTTGTTCACAATCCGCTGAGTAACTATGGAACACGGAGCTCGCTACTACGATGTTCTCTCTTGAAAAGGTGGATCAATGTTAACATGTGTTTAAAAGAGATTTGAAAATATGCAACACTTTAATGATGAATTTCATGCAAAATTGAGTGTTGAGGTGTATGTGTGCCGACATTTTGTGAAACCTTAAGTGATTCGAACTTTATCTATCATACATGATTTGTTTAATGTTCTGGGTAAGTTGACTTCACGGTTTAAACAAGTTATTTGAACTGATATGCGTTTATTTAATTTTAGATATTGTTTCCTGGTTTTGAAAATGTTTTTGGCGGCTCTTACACATACACACGATCACATTTGCCTTAGTGGGTGGTTACTTTATCCCACTCTTGGTCGGTTTCTAGGTGGTTTGATGTGTAATAACCTCCGCTTTGATCTTTACTTATGTTCGATTTGTTTGTGATGTTCATTACTGAAAGCTGAAAACATTATTGTTGTACATAGGAATCAAGGTTTGTTTGGTTTACATTGTGTTATTTCATTTATTTCGGTCACATACTATACTTTTCCCTCCTATTTTTCTCATTTCATTATTTTAATTGCCTATAATTTAATTTGATTGGACGGAAAGGCGGTGAAATGGCTGATAAACAAAACCCTTCAGCTCCTTCTCCTATTCATTCAAACTCTCACACGAACCCTTCTCGAGAAAACCCTCATTCACACCCTTCTTCTCCATCAATTTTAAACCCGTTGAACTTGCTCGCGGAAATGGCCGCACAAAATCAAGATTATGATTCCACAAATGTTGGTGGATCATCGTCTTCTTCCATTCCTAAACCTCCTGCACTGCATATTCCTGATTCTGCTCCAAAATCACATGTTGCACTTCTTATAAAACAAGTTGTTGAGCAGAACCCGATCGTTTTACCTAACATTTACTTTAGTTCTAACTTAGTAAATGTTTCTGACTATGTTGATCTCTCAACCCGACCTTTGGCCGAAGAACCCACTCCTGAAATACCTTTAGAAACCCCTGTTTTTTATACTCCTAATCCTCCTGAACACCCTACTCAAACAGCCGATGTGGATATGGAAAAAGTTGATTCCTCCGATTCAGAAGGAATGGGGGAGAAATTGAAGAACATTTGGCTGAGAAAGAAGCAATTAGCTCCCAAAAGAGGTGCTGGAAAATGGGGAAAGAGGAGAGTCTCACAGAGGAATCTTGGAAAGAAGGTGGACTACACTGGGAAACATCCTAAAAGGACTGATGGTTGTGTTGATGATCCTATCACTGTAGAGGATTCAGATGAAGAGATTGCAGTTCCAGAAGTCCCTGCTGCTGAGCCAAAGGATTCTGATGACAATCTGAAAATGGAGGAATTAATGGCTAAGAAAGAGAGAAGAACAAAAAGGAGAAATGATCATCCTATGAATGTTGCTGCAAATGTTATAGAATCCTCTGATTCTGAACAGGAAGTTGATTCTCAAGCTGGGGATTCTGAGCAAGAAGAGGAACCAGTAGAAGATGACTCTGAAGAAGAGGAACCTGAAGAAAATGAATCTGAAAAAGATAAGCCTATTGAAGATCAAACTGATGATGAGTTTGATCAACTCTTTGATGATGTAATGGAATCTGAATCCGACTCAGATGATAAGGTTGAGCATGATAGAAAATTTGTTGTTGTTAAATCCATGCTTAAGAGGTTTATTGTTGATGAAAGGATAATCAAAATGCCTGATTTTGAAGCTCAAAATCTGATAGGTTTTCTTGATAGTAGATCTCTGTTGCATGCTCTACAATATGTCAAACCTTATTATGTTGCTTGGGGTGCTGAATTTTATGCTAATTTGAAGAAGAGTTGTGGGAATAGGCAATCTTCAAATTATGGAAAAGTAAGGTTTAGATACAATGTTGTTACCATTACCCCTAGGATTATAAACATCTTTCTGAAGACTATACAAATGGAAGATGATTCTAGAGAATTGGACATAGGGGAGGTGATGTTTGTCATCACTGGTGGTAGACATTTTATATGGACTTTACAATTTTCTGCTGCAAAACTGATCTTTATACTCTGTGATGCATAAGCTGCTAGTCTCTAATTGGTTGCCTTCTAAGAATTCTACTGTGTTAACCAAGGAACATGCATTCTTGTTGTACAAGATTGTACACTTGAACAAGTTCAACATGGGTCAAATCATATTTGACAACATTGTATCCTATACTGGTAACCACTCTGAAGGAACCATTGTGCCATATCCAAGCTTGATCTATCAACTCTTGGATAGACTGGAGTTTGAGAGACCTAGAGGTGAGAGGATCAGTGGTAATATGCAAAGTTTTGGTATCTCACTTGTGCTAAGGTCTGGAAATAGCACTGTTGATCTACCCTTGGAAGATCCTGCACAACAAGCTGAAAATGTTGCCCATTCTGTTGGCAACATTCCTTATAACATCAACAGACAAGATGGTATCCCTAATGTCACTTTTTCTAATTCTTTCATTACTGGTCAAATTCAATCCATCCATCACAGTATAGATGCTCTACTTAAACAACAAACTTTCTGGAGAGGCCTGCTTTCTACTCCAACAGGGGGAGGATCACCTGATGATGGTCCTGAAGATGGTGGTGATGATGGAGTTGGTCCATCTGGCCATGCAGGCGAGAAGGATAATGAACCAGATGCTGCTGAGGATGATGATGGTGCTGCTGCACAAAATGATAAGAATACAACTGATGACAGGGAGGTTGATGAGATTGTTCAAGATATTGTGAAGGAAGCTATAAATGAAGTTGTTGAAGATGCACTCAATGCTGATGATACTGCTGCTGTTGAACCAATGGTACCTGATGAAGCTTAACCGGTTGATGATAGTCCTGATAACACTGATGCTGAGCTGAAGAAGACTCCTAACAGGGAGAGTATGTCCCCAGAAAGTGTTGCTATCATTGATCAGCTGTATGGAGCTGATAACTGGTGCACAGATTCAAGACAGGGGGAGTTTTGATGTATAGGAGAGCATTTGCAGATTATGGAGATATAGTCATTCCAATGGCCCAGTCCTTCCCTTTACTTCACTATAAAAATTCCTTTCTGTATTGCAATCTTTTATTTATTGTTCTTTACTTTATGAGCTCTGTTAATGGACAACTAGATGATAGGTTTATGTTTCTATCATTTACTTTATGTTGGATACTTTGGCCTAAGTACACTGATGATGTACTTAGTGCTTGTGCTTGTTGTTTATTTTTAAATTATGATTTGGTTGAATAGTAGTTGTTCTCTGAATGACTATTATTTACTTCTTTCCTGACACAAGTTCGGATGTTGTTTTTAACATCAGGTGTGTTGTAGTAGAAATGCCAAAATTGGGGGAGTTTGTTGATGTTCCACAGATGTTGTTCCAGATGTTGAGCAACATTCTGCACAACAACTTAAATTTGTCCTTTCTCCTAACACTGACTCCGTGTTTATAGATGTGTTTTTCTATGTTTCCTACATTGCAGGTTGAAGACAATTTTGGATATTGTCAAGCGGTTGCACTGATGGAGTAAGAATAGAAAGATCATGGGTGGTTACACCAAGATCATGGAGAGAGTGGAGGAGATGTTCAAGGCTGTCCACACATAGTGGATAGGACAATGCAGTTGATCTTCGAAGTCTATAAATACATTGCATTGGTCGACATTCAAGTTTGAGTTAAAGTGAAATCTCATTTGCTCTACTCCAAACTTAAGAGAGTAGCATCTGAGACACAACTGTGAGTGGAGTGTGAGGGTCGATGCTATGTCTATTTGTACTGGTCGAGTATATTCCAACATTTCCCATCAGTATTGACTTTGTCTTATTAGAACAAGTTTAAGGTTGAATAAGATCACTAGTTACTTGATTGAATAGATTGAATTTTTGTGTGTGGTTTTTCACTACACCTTTTTGGATCTTGTAAGAGATTCGTGTGTATCTCACTACTTGTTATAGTGATGTTTTTAACCATGAGGTTCGTATAGTCTGATTATAGACTATACACAATTTTGAAATCCTTTGCACTGCATTTTTATACTTCCGCTGTCATATGTTGTTTTACATGTTGCACAACATTTTCAACAACACTCTGAAAATACACACGCACACACTTTCACTCACAACCTCAATGACAACAATGACTCATGTGAACACTTGTATGAATAAATGCAAACAATCAAACATAATATTCAAACAAGTGTATTGTCATACATTAATATTAAGTGAACTATAATATTAAATCAAACTGAATATCATCGAGTATTATGTCCTTACAATAGATTGTCTCTAGGACATTAACACTAAAACACGAACTCAGCTAAGTGAATCATTGTGATAATATATATAGAAAATTTAAATATATACAATAAAAATGAAAATTGGGGCCCTTTAATTTACTGGGGTAGGCCTTGTGTGTGGCACTGGATGCACCACCCTGTGGTCGGGTCTGAGGTTGATTGACTAAGTCCCTGCATGTGCCCACTTCGAGAACTGAGCTCAGGGTAGTAACTTTACTTCCCCCTTCTAAAATTTTAACTGCCTGCACAAATTAATTGTAAATTCTTCTTTAGTAAAAGAAATAAAAAATAAAACTAATTATATAAATAAAAGTAGACATGATTTCAAATTCTATAGGAATACTAAACACAGGAACGAGTGTTCAGACCTTTAGATGGGTGGTCTCAAGTAAGGATCCTGGTGTAGACATAATGAAGCAGAAAGTGTAATAACATGAAGCTGATAGGGTACACCGTAATGACCTCGAATTTAAGAAAGAAAAATATTTTTTTTTAAAGAAACCAATCAACAAAAGTAATGTGCTACATAAAATTATGGGTGATCACCACCAGAACCAAGAACAACTTTAAATAAGTAGTAGCGGAAAAAAATTTAAATCAAAGAGTTGTAAAAGTTCGCATCATAACAAAACAACACTAATGTTAAATTGTCAAAATAAGGCTGGAGTTTAAATTTCGTAATTAAATAATTTTTCACTTTCGAGTCCAAGAGCTCACGTCCACCTTCATTCCTTATACACATTCTTACCTGTAAAGGGAAAGGGTGAGTGTTAGAAAAACACCTCGTGGGTTCACTCGTATGCCCCCTCATGCACCAAATAAATTATTGAAATAAAAGTCGAGTACATGAATCACCATATATCATCATCAAAGACAATCAAGACTCATTAATCTCATTCGTAGCATTACGATCACATACTCATAACTTCACAGTACATCCTTCAAGAATCAAGCAATCATATAACAAATCACATGACATGTTCAACTTCATCCTACACACTCATGTCTAGTGTATACTTAATATAAGTTACACATAAGAGCACATCAATCTTGTTGGAGCATGCCTTACCCCGCTCGAGCATCTTGTTCGGGAGCTATGCGAAAGTGATCTTTCGATCAAATCATGTATGGTTTTACCCGTGATCTTATCTTAGATGGTATTATCCGTATAACATACATCTTGTATGGTCTCGACCGTATTATATAAATTTTCACATTTGAGCATACATATATAATTAATCATAACACTCATCTTCATGTTTGAGCATACATATATGCAAACAATCATAGCATGTGTTGTTAGTCGTCTTATGTGAAAATTATGATGTGGCGTTGTGTATTTGACAACGTAACAAACAAGATATGATGTGACGAGCACAAGTGTATGTGACGAGCACACGTGTATATGTGAGAGGGAAAGCAAGTAACACAGTAGACATGGGACAATTTTTGACCCCTTTATTTGACCTCTGAGGGTCTATTTATACTAGTTTGGCAAGCATGTGATGTCTTTCCTAGCATGAGCTTGCTATTTCTTGACATGCAAGATTACACGGGGCTATGCCATGTGTCCCTGATGCCTTCTATGGTCGCCACATGTCCTTTCCTACGCTTGAAGTCTTCTACTCATCATCTGGGTGGTCACTGCTTAGCAGGTGACCTGTCTTCGTGTTCGCCTGCTTTGTTTGGGCAGGTGCTCAGCTCTTTATGGTCGACCATAGCTCGGTTTAGGGTATGGAGTCTTTTGCCTTGTGTGCTCGCCTGGTGTGCAGGTGAGTTGACCCCCCTGGTGATAAGTCATGGGGGGGTGGATTTGCTTATGATGGAGAGAAGAGTTTGGACTTGCCTTGATTCTCTCTTGTCTCCACATTACTTCAGCTCAGGTCCCCGTAGTGGGCTCGCCTATTCGGCGATCATGTCTTGTGGGCCCCCAGGCGAGCACTCCGCTTTGCCAGTTGGAATGGGGACCGGGTTGAGTAATACGCACTCGCATGATGTGGCGAGCTCGAGTGTTGCATCCGTGGTCGTCCTAGAGTGTTCGCCTACCTGGCGAGCTCCTTTGTACTTAGCTGGCTCTCTCGGTGAACACGTGGCGGGTTGACTTTTACCGATTTAGCGGAGAGCACAACAATACCCCCAGTCCGGCCTTTGGTGCTCGTCACGGAGGCCGATCTGTGTTGGTTCGACTTTTCTTGTAATCGACCCCCTGTGTTCACCTTCAACCTTTATAGGTTCGAAACCTATACGGGGTTTCAGGTCAGGTAACAGGTGGTGAGACTTTTGTTCGGCTTGGCCACCATGTGCATCAATATTCATTGGATCGGGGTTCAACTCGGTCATTGCACCTGTGTTTGGCTCGGAATATCCCTTCGTCCTCAAGCCAATCTGACTTGTTTCTCCAATCTCCATGTCGATGGACTCTATCATGCTCACTGTAGCTTGTTTTCCAGGTGAACACAATAAGAAACAATCACAGGCTTTCATTTGGTCGCCCTTCACGCTGCCTGTTCCTTCTATCGTTGGAAACTTAAGACAATAGTAGTACGTGGAACATGTTGCCTTAAATTCATGGATAAAAGGCGGGCGACCCAAAAACCCGTTATAAGTAGATGGAACATCGGCGATTACAAAATCTAGCATTCTAGTTCGTCGGATGTTCGGATCTCTAGATGACTCTAACTCTACACCTAACCTAATCAAACCATAAGGCCGGGTAATAGCACCCCCAAAGCCCATAATGGTATGATCACACGGTTCGATGTAGGCACTAAGATCTCCTACTTGCTTCTCCATCAGACATGGTGTATTGACGAACAGAATGTTGACATAAGCCCCCGTATCGATTAGAAGTCGATGTACCTTCAACCCGAGTAGTCAGGCACTGATCACCAGTGAGTCGTTGTGAGGGGTGATGATGCCATTGAGGTCGTCTTCTAAAAAAGTGATCTGATGGGAAGTTAGCGTGTCAGCAGATGTGCTCTCCACACTTACTTGATGGATTCCTTGCATGGCGCGCAATTCCATTTTCTTTCGTCTGTTCGATAAAGTGGGTTCCTAGTAGCAACCCCCAACTGGCTCGTTAGCTGGGTGCACCATGTTTATTTCTTGCCCCGCTCGACCTTTATCTGTAGTAGGGGCACCTTTCTTTGGTAGATCTAATTGCCGACGGAACTCCTCCGTCTCATTGTCCGAAACTTCTTCTACCTTCCGCTTCTTCTTGCGATCGTCTGGTCACTCGTTCTGAGCCTCTTGGTTTGCCGGCTTCTTTAAATACAGAGAGAGACGGTTCTCCTCATATAACTTCCAGAGTTGTCGCAACATATCTCGGTATTCGTTGGTATCGTGACCGATGAACTTGTGGTACGAGCAGAACTTGGTTGGATCCAGATGTTCCTTTCTTTTGTTTATTCATCGAGGTGGCTCCAGTAAGTCCCGGTCCTTGATCTGACTATATACCGTTTCAGGTGAGATACCAAAAACACTTCGGAGAACGTGTGCCTCAGAACTTTCAAAAGGTTTGACAGAACCTGGAGCCTTGTATCCGCCCTCTGTGGCTGGTTTCTTATTGGCGACCATCTTTTTGGTTGCCCCTTCTTGCCCGACCCGAGACTGGGCAAGCAACTCTTGCATGGTTATGATCTTGGCTGCGCGCTCACGAAACTGGGCATATGTGCTCGGTCATTCCTGATGCATGGCCTTCCACATATCAGTATTAAGGGTGAGACCCCCGACCACCGTGAGAACCTTGTCATCTTCTTCTACGGGAGCCCCCTCAAAGAGACACTTGTCGAAACTCTCAACGTATACTCTATCTTATTCGCCCTTCATTTGTGAAAAATGTGTTAACCTCTGCATCGGAGCCTGGCGAGCACACATTGAAGAGAAGTGGGACAAGAATTTTTGTCCCAATTGAGCGAAGGTCGTAATAGATACGGCGGGCAAAGTCGAGAACCATCGATGTGCTCGGTCGCCCAAATTCATAGGAAAATACCGGCACTGAGTAGCATACGTAGCACCTAAGGCGATCATAAAATCTGAGTACTTACTGAGATGGACATGTGGATCAGATTCCGCGTCAAACATTGGGATCGGTGGGCGCTTCTTTGCCACCTTTTCCTGTATGGCGGCGGACATGATCACTGGGGATAAGGGTGAACAGGGCAAGTGGCCGAGTCGTGGAATCCCCTTTGATGCCTCCAGGTCAGCTTATAAGCTTTCAATCGCCTTTTGCATCTCGGCGAACTTGGTGGAGGCAACAGATCCCGAATGGGGATAGGCTCCACCTCGAAAACTCTGGTGTTCACGCTCATGGTGGCATCTGTCTTCCCTTCGTGGTCACTCAGGATCTGTTAGGCGGTGACGGACAGATAATCTTGTCCCCACCGATTTCTCTGGTATTGGCCCCTTTTCCAAGTGATGGTGAGCATGCGAGGTTGAATGAATTGAAGCATTCACCCGTGGCTCTTTCCCGGGATCTACACGCCGGTGATTTCCAAGTCGATCCTTTATAGAAAGTTTCAGACGGTGGAAAGCCGATACCTTTGAGCCTTGTGGACGTCCGCCATCGGACATATCTTCAGCCTCCTTTTGAGCTTGCTTTTTTGCGGCGGCTTTTTTCTTGACCTGCTCGCTATCAAGCGTATGCGAGCGCAGGTCGTCATCAGGGACTTTCCGGTTGGCCAATTCTCTTTCGGCCAATTTTTTTTAGCCTTTAACAGGAAAGTTATGGCTTTAGTGGTAGCCGTCGGATCCTTGGCTATGCCCTCCAGATCTCGTCTTTTGGAGGCGGATTTTCTTGAGGTTTCTTTGAGCCTCACCTTGGGCGCGAGATTGGCTATGTACCGCTTTCTCGGTCTGCGTATTTCTCGATTGAGGCATTTTATTTCTTTTTTCTGCCTCGGTTTCTATATTTTATGGGCTGGATACTTTGTGTTTGTTAGTACCCTCCTTCTAGTGCCAATTGTTGTTAGTCGTCTTATGTGGAAATTATGATGTGGCGTTGTGTATTTGACAACGTAACAAATAATATACGGTGTGACGAGCACACGTGTAAATGTGAGAGGGAAATCAAGTAACACAGTAGACAGGGGGAAAATTTGTGATCCCTTTATTTGACCTCTGAGGGTCTATTTATATTAGTTTGGCAAACATTTGTTACCTTGCCTATCATGAGTTGGCTATTTCTTGACATGCAAGATTACACGGGGCTATGCCATGTGTCCCTGATGCCTTCTATGGTCGCCACTTGTCCTTTTCTATGCTTGAAGTCTTCTACTCGTCATCCGGGAGGTCACTGCTTAGCAGGTGACCTCTCTTCGTGTTCGCCTGCTTTGTTTAGGCAGGTGCTCAGCTCTTTATGGTCAACCATGGCTCTGTTTAGGGTATGGAGTCTTTTGCCTCGTGTGCTCGCCTGGTGTGCAGGTGAGTTGGCCCCCCTGGTGATAAGTCATGGGGGGATGGATTTGCTTATGATGGAGAGAAGAGTTTGGACTTGCCTTGATTCTCTCTTGTCTCCCCATTACTTCAGCTTAGGTCCCCGTAGTGGGCTCGCCTGTTCGACGAGCATGTCTTGTGGGCCCCCGGGCGAGCACTCTGCTTCGCTAGTTGGAATGGGGGCCAGGTTGAGTTATGCGCGCTCGCCTGATGTGGCGAGCTCGCGTGTTGCATCCGTGGTCGTCCTAGAGTGTTCGCCTACCTGGAGAGCTCCTTTGTACTTAGCTGGCTCTCCTTCCCTAATATTGGTCAACGTGATCGCCCGACGAACACGTGACGGGTTGACTTTGACCGATTTAGCGAAGAGCACAACAACATGCATCTTCACTTTTTTGAGTATTCATTGCAAACATTCATATAAGATAATTAAACAATAAATTTTAAAGTATGCAAGTAGACATTTTAAGATCCACTAAGAGTTACCCTACCTAGTAGTTTGCACGAGCTAAGCGGTATCGACTCCTCCTAGTCCCAAGCTCTTTCCTACTTCGTGATTCTGAAGTCCTACAATCAAGAAATTCTACCTCTTAGTTATTACTAATAACAATAGTAAACTAATGGTATAAGTACGTGATTAAGTGTATTATAAATTGGCAGATAAGTGATTCACAAAAAATATCTAGAATTTGTAAAGAATGTCTTTTCAAAGGGGTTTAAAGGCTTTCTTGATTTTTCTAAAATTTGGAAGTCTAATTATTTTAATTAAAAAATGTAACTTTCGTAACTTCGGTCGATTGGCCACTGATTTCGTTAAAAACGGATAAGAAATGAACATTTTACGTTTATTTTATGTTTTAGGGATACTTTTTTTTTCTAAAACTTTGACAAAGCATAACTAGAGTTATATAACTACAATTTAAAGATAAAAAAGACACTCTAGAAAGTCCTCAAAATCACCTATCCCACAAGACCAGAATCTAATGATTTGGATAACCGAGAAAAATGTAATGACACATAGAAGTTGGTCCACCTACTAGAGCATCCCACCAACTTCCGTCGATGATAACCGGAGTTCTAGAGCTGCAATCGAAAATCCGGAAGATGTTCTGAAAAATCTCTCGAAATAATGTTTCCAAGAAGGCTAGAAATATTATTTTTGGATATTTGTATAAAGACGTTATGACATATAAAAGTCGGTCAGCCTACTAGGGCATCCCTCCAGTTTCCACTAGTGATAACCGAAGTTCTTGAGCTCCAATCGAGAATACAGAAGATGTTCTGGAAATCTATCGAAATAAGCTTTCGAAGGAGACAAAAAATGAAATATTTGAATATCTTTACAAAAAGTTATGAAATATGGAAGTTGGTTCGCCTACTAGAGCATCCCTCCAACTTCCGCCGGCGATAATCGAACATCCAGAATTCTGATCGCAAAACCGGAAGATGTTCTGCAAATATCTGGACGAGAGCTTTCATATGGTACTAGCTGATTGGAGATTGGATATCAGATGGTATGCTGGAATTTAGCTTAAATTCGTTGGTGTAGTGTGTGTAAAGAATATGTCCTACAAGACTAGGGTTCCTACTAGTTGGGTTCTTGGGCCCTTGTCTTATTTTATTTTTTGGAATCGGGTCAATTCCTTCACTAAACTTGGTTCTCATTTTCTTTTTTATGATAAACCCAGATAAATTATTTCCATCCTTCATCACATACTTTAATGAAATTTAAGAATAAATAATTCAAGAATAATAATATTTTAAATCATGTAATTGCACACCTTAAATAAATAAATCACATAAATTTCATAAAAGTAAATTTTGAAAGTTTTAGGATTTTCGAGTTATTACGTAAATATTGAGTTGATCAAGGGAGGTTATGTGAGGGTCCAACAATTGATGCTTGGAGCCAACATATGTGATGGTTTAGCTAAAGCTAAAGCATGCATATAATTTAACAAGAATATGTTCCAAGCAGTATTGCAAGTTATGAGCTCTTTTCCCAGTGATTAGCTCCAACAACACCAGCCTAAAGGCATATATATCAGCCTAACTTTTTTTTTTCTTTTTAAAAGTCTTTAAATTATATAATTATTTTTTACGATTCGTAAGACACTTTTTTTTAAAAAAAATTTGGAGTTATATTTGAATATATTTAGATTGAAATTTGGATGATGTGTCATATTTTAATAGAAAACATTAAGACGATTTAACAAATTTCATGGATTTTTGTTATCAGGTACCTCATGAAATAAGAATAATATAGTTTAAAGGCTTTTTAAAACAAAACAAAAGTAAAAGTTCATGAACCTTTTGAAACAAAAATTGATAGTTTAGGAATCTTTTAATGCATTATACTAAAAGAATATGTTTAAAAATGAGAAAATTACAGTTAGATACAAGATTTAGGATATCATTACAACTAGGTACAAAGTGCAGAAATTTAAACTTAAGTACGCTGTACTATAGTTCAAATTTGAACTAAAGTGCAAAAATTTTCTGCACTTTGTACCTGGTTGCAATGTTTTTTGTGACTTTGTAGTGGAATGTTCTTCTCCTTTTAAAAATCAAGTCATGGTTTGGTTGACCAAGGCGGCGAAAGTAACAGTGGTTGGCCATAATGGTCGAACGTTTAAACGTTCAATATCATGGTTGAAAATGAGAATGGTCTCACACTTGGTCTTTTTTTTTTCTTTTCAAAAAGTCCCTTATAAATTCATCGTATATAATCAAAATTTAACATACACATGTATTTAATCATGTCCTACTACGTCAAAACATTTATAAATAACTCATCTCATATGAATGCATGCTTCGATACATCAATGTTCAAATTAAATCTATAATATTAACTCATGATTAAATGTAAAAAAACTCATCCAAATATCATATTAATACCATTAATTCTCAAACTGTTGACATTATCTTCACTATTTTTAGCTATTGTTGCTTTGGACTCCACCAAGCAACATGAATTTTGGCGAGTTTTTGTGTGATGAAGGTTTTTGGGTGTGAAAACGTGAATGAGAGTTGGGTGTATGAAGAAGGGAAGAGTTATGTGAGATGGATGGACTTCACTATTCATTATGAATGTATGGAGTAAAATGTATAAAAAAAAATTAATAGATTGTTATTTAAATTATGGTTGTTGTGAGATGAATTCAATAAAGGTTTTGATTAGATCCCAAAACCCCTGAGTATGACATGTATCAGGACATCTTGGTAGTATAGGATCAGGTTTCAATAGATATTAAGACTCAGGATTATCTGCATTCTGTATAGTCAGCAGATATAGATCAGGGAGAAATAGGTTTGTTTTGGTTAAGCCTGAAGGACTCAGATGTACCTGAGTAGTTCAGAAGAATCCTGAAGACCAAAAGTCCCTGAACAAAAAAAGAGTCCTGAAGACTGAGGATCATGAAGACCAAAAGATCTTGAAGACTGTTTTTGTACTGACCTAAAAGACCCTGAACAAGCTACTTCGAGTTGAATAGTGTTTTGTTCATTCTTAGTACAAACAAACAGAATGTTATACATTCGTGAATATTAAGGAACATATCAGTTCAGTGTGGCTGACTAAAATAGAGCCGTTTTGTTTGTCTCTATTCAAAGGAAGATTTTGACCAATGAGGAGACGACAACAACGTACTATACTGACACTGAAAGCGACATATCTCTGAAGAAATGTCAGGGCATATATCTCCCAGTTCACAGAAGTTGGTGATTGGCTACGTGGCTGCATATTTCCTAATACATGCAAGGGTGTGTTCAAACCCTAGAAATAGTCGTTCATCAATAACCAAAAGAAGAAACCCTTCAAACTGTCTCTCCAACGGATAGTTTTTCAAGAGTAGACTCTTAGAGAGTTGTCTAGAAATACCAAGGCCTTGTTCGCAACCAAGGCTATGGGAAATTAAAGCAACTCCAGAGCTCATTCGTATTCAAAGCATACATTGTGAAGCACTCGAAAGCCTTAGAATTTCCCAAGTGTTTCATCTTAAAAAAGAGCTCATTTACTAAGCCTAGATTCAAGAATATTCAAAGCTTAGTTAGAGATGTCCTAGCCTTTTACATGTGTTTGATTGTCAAAAGGATATCGCACCTTAGTTGAAAAACAACCAAAACCCAAACCCTTTGATTAGGTAGTTTGTGTGAGTAAGTTTGTTGGAGAAGTGAGAGTTGTAAAGAGTGAGTAAGCTGCTTGTGTTCAGCTTGAAAGTTCTAGAGAAGAAGTTAGTAAGTTGCTTGTGTTCAGTTTGAAACCTTGTGTGTGTTGAGTTAGTAAGCTGCAGTAGTTCAGCCTGAAAACTCGTAGTGGAAAAGTTAGTAAGCTGCTGAGTTCAGTCTGAAAGCTTAAGGTAGTAGTAGTAGTGAGCTAAGGAATTTCTCTGAGGATCAGAGAGAGTGGATTTAGGAGCTTGAGTCTCTGAACCACTATAATTGCTGTGTTATTTGCTTTCTGTTTTGCATTTTATTCTGTTGCATATTTTCACTGAAAGCATACTCAGTTTTCTGATATTCAGTTGGAATCAATCCACTGAAGGAGCTTTAAGTTGATCACAGCCTTAACCATTATTTCACTTGAGAAAAACAAGATTTTCAGCAAAGTAAAACGAGTATAAACTTAGGGCTTACACATTCCGCACTCTAGATAAGCTAGTATAGATAGTTGTCAAACTGATAAACTCTCCTGAGTAGTCAGTAAGATCATTATCTACTCCAAGCTTATTTGGACTCTGTGTTAAAAAGAAACTCAGAATTAGTTGAGCTAATTTGAAGTCTCTAAAAGCCTCTCAGTGTTATCGTCTCAGTAGACTTTTACTCAGGCCATTTTGTGCTTCTCATGACTAACCTTCAGGACATCCCGACTCACTGATTATAGTGTTTTTGCTGAAAAGTTTAAAAATCACTATACACGTGTATCCCCCCCATACACGTGTAAGACTCATTTTTCTCGGGACTAACAAGTGGTATCAGAGCAGTGGTTCATTTGACCACTTGCTTTGGTGGCCATAAGTCTTGTTACTGAGAGACTTTGGTGGTCTACTGAATAGATCTTCTGCTGATATCTTACAAGGCTCATTCATCATGCCTTCTAAGAAACTACCTATGTTCTCAGTTGAGAACTATAATCTGTGGAGACTGAGAATGCAAGCATATATGTACTCTAAACATTAGAGAATGTGGAGAGTTGTGTCTCAAGGACCTTTTGTGTATAGGGTTGTAAATCCCAGATCGACTGATAATGAAAGAGATGATCCAAGGGATGAATTTCCCAAAACTGATGATCAGCTTACTCCTGAAGAAAGAAAGTTGGTTAACTTGCATTATATTGCTAAGGATAGACTATATAGAACTATTGATGATGGTGTTATGGGAATGATTTTCCACTGTGAAACTACCAATGAAATTTGGGACACACTTGCTATAATGTGTCAGGGCACTAATCATATCAAAGAAAACAAACTATCTGTGGCTATTGCCAAATTTGATGGTTTTGAAATGGAAGATGGTGAATCTATTGAAAGACTTGAGGTCAGATTCACTAGCATTATGAATGATCTGAGTGCTCTTGGGACAAGATATCCCAAAAGAGAAATTGCTTTGAAAATTCTTAGAGGACTTTCTAAGAATTGGGATATACATGCTGTGGTGATTGAGAACACCAAAGATATTGTTTTTATGCCATATCAACAGGTTTTCTCTGAGTTAAAAGCATATGAGTTTATCATTGATAAGAAAACTAAGAAACCTGACAGCAAAGATGATACTTTATCTAGCAAAAATGTGGCTTTCAAAGCACAAGCAAAAATCTGCAATTCTAAAGAACCTGAGATTTCATCTAACAAAATTCACGATGAAAAAGATGAGACAATTGCCCTGATGGCAAGAAGGTTTGAGAAAATGAACAACAAATTTGGTAAGTATAAGAGGTATTATAAAGATACTAGGTACATGAATAGGAACAACTCAGAGGCTGAAGAGAAGTCTACTGAGAAGAAGAAGGACCACAAAGCTGAAGGATCTTCATCCAGAAAGAAGGACTACAAATCCAAAGAGAAAACTGGTCAGGATGATGATACCAACCAATGCTACAACTGTAAGAAGAAAGGTCACTTCCAGTATGACTGTCCTGAGTTGACTCCCAAGGAAAGAAAGGATAGGCAAGCCAAAAGAGACAAGAAGTATCCCAACAAAAAGGCTATGGTTGCTGAAGAAGAACAATCTGAAGAAGGATCCAGCTCTTCAGAAGAAATGTTCTCAGATAGTGAGAGTGATGATGTCTGCCTTGTTGCTATTAAGGAGGTAAATTCTTCTATCTCTGTTGCTGCTCCTACACAAGCACCTGAGTTATCAAGTTCATTTGTAACCTATAATTTTGACCTGATGGGTTCTCTTGAGAATCTGATGAAGGACTATTATGTGTTACAAGAACTGTTCATTGAAACTCAAGAGTAGAATGAAGTATTGACTGCTGAGAATCTGAAGTGGAAAAACTCTAATGCTGCTGAGATCACTTCTCAATTGATGGGAGTAACTGATGAACTTGATGTTCTGAAAGTACAACTCTCAGAGAAAGAGAAGGTGGTAGAGGCCCTGAAAGGAAAGTTAGAGAAATCTACTAAAGAGAATCAACTTATCAGAACTGAGTTCAATGACCTCTTTGAGAAACATGAAACTCTAAGGAAAAGTGAGGATAATTTGCGGAGAAAGTTAGCTCTATTGAAATCTGCATCTCATGCAATAGATGAAATTCAGAGCTATCAAAGACCTGCAACTATAAAGGTTGGATTGGGATGTAATCCAATGGGAACCTCACATGATCTTCTAAATGCTGCTTCTACAAGTGGCACTAAGACTGTCTTTGTTAAACCGGCGGTTCGTACTGATCTTCTTATTGAAGAACAACCCCGTGTTTTAGACAAGGGTAAAGGACCTATGGTTTCAGAGAACCTGGAGGTTTAGGAAAGAAAGCCCAAACCTCAGGAAAAGGCTAGAAAACCTGAACACTCAGTAGGAAATCCTCAGGCAAGTACTTCGAAGCCTCAAGCTAAGAATACCAACCTGAAGAAATCTGCCCTAAACCATCAGAGGAATCCTCAGAAGAGAAACACTTAGCCGAAAAATTCTCAGATGAGGAGACCAAGTCCTCAGGTTACTGAAAGACCACAATTTCAGTACAGGCAACCTAAACCCCACTTGCCTAAGGGTAAAGGTTTCCTGAACCCAAGTCAGCAGAGACAGAGATCAGCTGCACCAAAGCCAAAGCACTGGAACAAGAGGCCTGAACCAAAGAAGAATTCTAAGGCTCATCTTCATGCTAAGGCTGGCACTCATACACATGGGACTACCAAAGCATCTTAAGGTGGTGATTGTCTATGTAGATGTTTATGGAAGACAAATCTGCCACTCTAAAGTAATTATATTTGTGAGGCAAATTTGGGTTCCCAAAGGTATAGCTAACCTGGTAGGACCCTACACCAAATGGGTACCTAAGGCCTGATTTTGTTTCAGGTGAAGGAAAAGGGCACTGAGTGAATGAAGACAACATAGCCTTGATGAGTGGAACTGAAATTGCACCTGCTGCATGGTACTTGGACAGTGGATGCTCAAGACACATGACAGGATATAAATATTTGCTCGCTGACTATGTTGAACAGAAAGGCCCTCAGATAATTTTTGGAGATAACTCCAAAGGACAGACAGAAGGATATGGAACACTTGAAGTTGATACTGTTCATATCCATGGTGTATCATATGTGTCTGGTTTAAAGCATAACTTGCTTTCTATCAGCCAATTCTGTGATAAAGGATTCAGTGTTGAATTCTCAAAGAACTTGAGCTATGTGAAAGATAATGTTTCACAACAAGTATTACTGACTGGTACTAGAAAAGAAAATGTGTATCTTGCAGATTGGAGACTCAATCCTATGGATACATGTTTAATGGCTAAAAAGGCTACTGAAACCAGTTGGTTATGGCACAAAAGATTGAATCACTTGAACTTCAAAACCCTGAATAAACTTGCAAGATTAGCACTTGTAAGGGAGTTACCAAATGAAATATTCAGTAAATATCATGTATGTGATGCTTGTCAGAAAGGCAAACAAATTAGAGCATCATTCAAAAGTAAAGTAGAAGTCTCTACTGTTATAATACTTCAACTATTACATATGGATCTCTTTGGTCCAGTAACACCTGTAAGCACAAATGGCAGGAAATATACATTGGTAGTAGTTGATGACTACTCTAGATACACATGGGTCATATTCTTACTCAGTAAGAAGGAGACTCAGACAAAACTATCAGAATTACTAAAAAGACTCGGTAATGAAAAGATCTGAGTGTGGTCAAAATCAGATCAGATAAAGACACTGAGTTTATCAACCATATTATATCTGATTATTGTGCAGCAAATGGAATAGCTCATGAAACATCAACTGCAAGGACCCCTCAACAAAATGGTGATGCTGAATGAAGAATTAGGACCCTGAAGGAAGCTGCAAGAACAATGATTGCTGAAGCTGACATTCCTAAGAGATTTTAGGATGAGGCAGTCAACACTGCATGCTATTCTCAGAACAGATCCATGCAGACAAAGAATCAAAGCCAAAACACCATATGAGCTATGGAATGAAAGGAAGCCTCTTGTTTCTTTCTTTCGTGTGTTTAGTTGTAAGTGTTTCATACACAATAATGGTAAAAATCAGTTGAAAACTTTTGATAGCAAAGCTGATGATGGAGTATTCTTGGGATATTCTGAAGTTAGTAAAGCATTCAGGGTTTACAACTGTAGGACCCTTATTGTGGAAGAAACACCTCATGTTGTTTTTGATGAATCTACTTGTGTTCATAAGAAAGGGGAAGATGATTCAGTAGACTTGACAAAGAGGATCACCAGACTTAGCCTTAAGAAGAATGTCAAACCATCATCTGAGCCTGAAAAGAAGAAGTCAATCACTTACTATGAATGGAGTGAAACTGACTCAAAAGAAGAAGAGACTCGGGATGGAAACACTCAGGTTGGTGAAACTCAGGATGATAGTTCTCGACTGAAGGAAAGCCAACAACCGAAGCTGACCCATCTGAATAAACCCCAGTTCAAACACAGGTATGTAATGCCGATGAAGATGTGGTCACAGTTGAGGCAAACTCTGAATCTATCAACCAAGGGGGAACAAATGTCTCTGACAATGTTCTGAATGGAATTTTCCCTGAGGAAGATGATTCCCTCTTTCCTTTCTTGTTGTTACCTGAATTCAATGAATTACCTGAACCTAACATTTCTGATGTTGAGGATACTACTGAAGGGGGAACATCCAGAAGAACATGGTTAGATAGCCACCCTGCAACTCAGATTGTAGGAGATCCATCTGAAGGAGTTAAGACAAGAAGGTTTCATGGAGAAAGTGTCTTGTTCTGCTGCTTCCTATCTGAGAAAGAACCTACAGAAATTGAAGAAGCTCTTCAAGATTCATTCTGGATTATTGCTATGCAAGAGGAGCTGAACCAATTTACAAGAAATGAAGTTTGGGAGCTAGTAGATCGACCTAAGAGGCACAATGTGATTGGAACTAAATGGGTATTCAAGAAAAAAAGAGATGAGAACAATGTCATTGTAAGAAACAAGGCAAGGCTAGTTGCACAAGGTTATTCCCAAGAAGAAGGCTTGGATTATGATGAAACCTTTGACACCAGTTGCAAGACTAGAAACCATTAGATTGTTTCTTGCATATGCTGCTCATATGAAGTTCATAGTATATCAGATGGATGTGAAAAGTGCATGTCTGAATGGTGTGCTTAAGGAAGAGGTTTATGTGGAACAACCTCCAAGCTTCTGTCAGAATTACCAAGTTTACATGCTCAGAAAAGCCTTGTATGGTCTGAAGCAAGCACCCAGAGCATGGTATGATACTCTATCTCAATTTCTTACTGACCATGGTTTTACCAAAGGGACTGTTGATAGAACCTTGTTCAGGATAGAAGATGGGAAATATATCTTACTAGTTTAGATTTATGTGGATGAGATCATTTTTGGATCACCTAATCATCAGATGTGTGAAAAGTTTTCTGCCCTGATGAAAGGAAAGTTTGAGATGTCAATGATGGGGGAGATGAATTTCTTTCTAGGACTTCAGGTGAAACAGTCACAAGAAGGAATTTTCATCAATCAGGCAAAATACACCAGAGATCTGATTGCTAAGTATGGTATACAAAATTGCAATGTAGTTAGAATTCCTATGAATACTAACTACAAGATGGATCCTGATCTTGAAGGCAAGTCAGTTAACCACACTGATTATAGAGGGATCATTGGATCACTGCTCTATCTCACAACAAGTAAGCCCGACATTGCTTTTGTTGTTGGGATATGTGCAAGATACCAAGTCAATCCTAAGACTAGTCACATGGAAGCTGCCAAAAAGATTTTAAGATATCTTAAAGGCACTGTGAATAGAGGATTGTGGTATCCAGCTGATGATAACCTTGAATTAACTGGTTATTCAGATGTTGATTATGGTGGTTGCAGGATTGACAGGAAGTCCACTTCAGGAACTTGTCAATTTCTTGGAAGCAAACTGATATCTTGGTTCTCTAAGAAACAAACTTCAGTTGCAACTAGTACTATTGAAGCAGAATACATGGCTGTAGGAAGCTGTTGTGCATATATCTCCCAGTTCACAGAAGTTGGTGTTTGGCTACATGGCTGCATATTTCCTTCAAACCCTAGAAATAGTCGTTCATCAATAACCAAAAGAGGAAACCCTTGAAACTGTCTCTCCAACATATAGTTTTTCAAGAGTAGACTCTTAGAGATTTGTCTAAAAATACCAAGGCCTTGTTCACAACCAAGACTACAGGAAATCAAAGCAACTCCAGAGCTCATTCATATTCAAAGCATACATTGTGAAGCACTCGAAACCCTTAGAATTTCCCAAGTGTTTCATCTTAAAAGAGAGCTCATTTACTAAGCCTAGATTCAAGAATATTTAAAGCTTAGTTAGAGATATCCTAGCCTTTTACTTGTGTTTGATTGTCCAAAAGGATATCTCACCTTAGTTGGAAACCAACCTAAACTTAAACCCTTTGATTAGGTAGTTTGTGTGAGTAAGTTTGTTGGAGAAGTGAGAGTTATAAAGAGTGAGTAAGCTGCTTGTGTTCAGCTTGAAAGCTCTAGAGAAGAAGTTAGTAAGCTGCTTGTGTTCAGTCTGAAAGCTTGTGTGTGTTGAGTTAGTAAGCTGCAGTAGTTCAGCCTGAAAACTCGTAGTGGAAAAGTTAGTAAGCTGCTGAGTTCAGTCTGAAAGCTTAAGGTAGTAGTAGTAGTGAGTTAAGGAATTTCTCTGAGGATCAGAGAGAGTGGATTTAGGAGCTTGAGTCTCTGAACCACTATAATTTCTGTGTTATTTGCTTTCTGTTTTGCATTTTATTCTGTTGCATATTTTCACTGAAAGCATACTCAGTTTTCTGATATTCAATTGGAATCAATCCACTGAAGGAGCTTTAAGTTGATCACAACCTTAACCATTATTTCACTGAGAAAAACAAGATTTTCAGCAAAGTAAAACGAGTATAAACTTAAGGCCTTCACATTCCGCACTCTAGATAAGCTAGTATAGGTAGTTGTCAAACTGATAAACTCTCCTGAGTAGTCAGTAAGATCATTATCTACTCCAAGCTTATTTGGACTCTGTGTTAAAAAGAAACTCAGAATCAGTTGAGCTAATTTGAAGTCTCTGAAAGCCGCTCAGTGTTATCGTCTCAGTAGACTTTGACTCAGGGCATTTTGTACTTCTCAGGACTAACCTTCAAGACATCCCGACTCACTAATTATAGTGTTTTTACTGAAAAGTTTAAAATTCACTATACACGTGTATTCCTCCCCCCCATACACGTGTAAGACTCGTTTTCCTCGGGACCAACAATTGTGTATTGAGAAAAATTCAGGTGTTATTAGTTGTGTCTTTATAAAAGAAGAAAAGAAAAGAGTAGAATTTTTATGTAAATTTATCATATATTTAAATAGTGATTCTTCGCATAACATTTTCTGTATTCTAACTTTTATTTAGAGTGTTGTTGGAGTAAATAAAATCTATATTTTTTTTTCTTGTGGTTCTCAAAAATTGAGGATTGTTAGGGATGCCATGAGAAGTTGTATTCAAACTATGAAAAAAAAGATATAAAAATTAATTAGCGTACTCGTATAACATATAATTGCATTATTGTAGTTATTATAGATTGAATAAGAGTGAAAGCAAGTTAAGAGGCTTATGCATGCCAAAAATGTACAAGAGTGACATTGATTAACAAATCTTTTGTACCTAAGGAAGTGCAAAATATGTAGACTGAGATTAATTAGCTTATCTTTTGCAGCTGTAGACTTAGATTGATTAACTAATAATATTTTATAACCGTCCAACGTGAAATGACTTAATTTTATTTTTTTTACAGGAAAAAAAATATTTATATACAATAGTTAAAATCAGCCAGCACTGGATAACGGTACAAAAGAGGTAAAGAAACTCATGAGTTTTTAGAGATACAAATAGATTTAGCATAATAAGCAAACTTATGAGCAATCAAATATTGACCACGAGAAACCCAACATGGAGTGACAAGTTAAAATGATGAAATAAAAGCCTAAATATCCTCTATAATTTAATTAATTAATTAGGACGGAAGTAATATTCAAATTGAACCAATGAACAAGCGTGTAAAGTATTGTTAATTTGGATGCATCCCACAACCAATCTGACTTTATACAATCTCACACAAGAATTTATCCCCACTACAACCAGAACAAATGTTATAATGTGATGTTGAGGAAAAGAAAATCCTTGGCGAAGCGTGTCAGTTTGGTTAAAGTCCCTGCATGTGCCCACTTCGAGAACCAACTGAGCCCTGGGTAGTAACTTGACTTCCCCCTTCCAGAATTTTAACCACCTACAAAAATTACTTGTAAATTCTTCTTTGGTAACCTAAGTAAAATCAAACTAATATAAATAAAAGTAGCCACGATTTCAAATTCTAAAGAAATATTAAAAGCATGTAGGAGGAGCGTTAGACCTTTGACATGGATGGTCTCAAGTGAGGATCCTGGTGTAGACACAATGAAGCAGCATATGCTATAGCATGAAGCTGATAGGGTAAACAACGGAGTTGATCAACGGAGGTTATGCGAGAGTCCAACAATTGATGCTTGAGAGGCAACATATGTGGTGGTTCAGCTGAAGCCAAAGCATGGATATGATCTAACAAGAATTGATGTTCCAAGCTGTATTGCAAGTCCTGCGCTCTTTGCCCTGTGATTAACTCCAACAATACCAACCCAAAGGCATATATGTCCACTTTCTCTGTCATTTCCCCACCACTAAAATATTCTGGTGCAAGATACCTGAAATAAATGGTATTACTTCTTTTCACTTAATAGTATTAGTTCTTTTCATTGAACAGTAGTAGTTGTGCACCAGTTGCATAGTGTAACCAAGTGTTACTTTTTTCAAAATAGTCGCTCCCTAATAAGAAATGCAACAGGAAGTCAACTAGTATTCAAGAAAGTGTATGGTTTACCATGAGGTTCCAACAACTTGGTTACTATCGGAGAAGTCCCACTCGTTGTGCAATCTCGCCAGCCCAAAATCAGCAACCTGATATAAGAGGGCAACGTCAATGGTAAAATATATTTCTGCGAAAGACTTAGTACTGAATTGATAATATAACATCAGCCTAATACATCTAACAGTTCTATTAGACTTGTACTTATTCTCACTATCCCTCAGTAACGGTATGTTACGGGCCGTCTTATATTGTAAAATCCATGAATAGTAAATCATTGTCTAGTAAAATGTGTATTTGAATTTAATTCATATTTGGATGCTAGGATGTGGTAGGGTAGGAATGTGAAAAAATAGGTGATAGTGAGTTAGTGAGATTATTATATTGTAAAGTAATGTGAAAATGAAAAAATATGTGATAGTGAAATTAATTATATAAATTTCCAAAGAAAGAGAAATTGTAAATAAAAAAAAACAATAGAGAGAGAAGATAATGCATGCAAAATGTGTTTGAAAAAAGTAAGATAAATATATTTTTATATGTAGTACAAGGTAGAATTATAGGAATTTTGAAATACTATAAGAAATCAAAATCTACAAACGGATCTAGAGATATGAAATTAAAAAATCTGATTGTAAAAGTCATACAAACATATTTCAAGTAATATTAAGCACAAAATGTGGGGACTGATAGGCAAAAACTTCCATCCAACAGCTGCACCCTACAACTAGTGCAATTTTGACCAAAGTTTGACTCACTTATAAAAAAACACTAAAATATAAAATGGGAAGTATTAGTGCATATGAAGAAAAGTATCAGTTCATAGACTGAACAGTATTAGTACTTTTTAAATGTACAATTAATGTTTTTCATCATCTGAGCTGATACTTTTCATCACACAAACTAATGCTTTTCAATCATTCTTTTCTATCATTCGTGAAATATAATCAAAAACAGCTTGGTTGAATTTTTTATCAAATTGGGTTAAAAGTGCACCAATTGCACAGTGCAACTGGTGTGCCCAAGTATTACTCAGGTTGATATCCTCACATACTCAATTAAGAAACTGCATCCATCTAGACCTGAGAAAGAATACCAGAGGTTCGAAATCATGAGTTAAGAGGATTTTGCTTGGCCGCAAATTTCTGTGGATTATACATCCCACTCTGCAATCTTCATGAAGATACCGCAACCCTCTCGCAGTCCCTATAGCTATCCTTAATCGTGTTTCCCAATCAAGAACTGGATTTCCATTTCCTGCAAGCAACTGAGGGTGTGAAACAAATTTCAAATGTAAAATAAAATATAAATGATGCTGTAAACAGAAAGATACCATGTAAATGAGAGTCCAATGAACGATTGCAGATATACTCATACACCAATAATCTCTCTTTCCCCTGGATGCAAAAACCAATAAGCAACACAACATTTTTGTGCTGGGCACAACTCAGTACACATACTTCCCTACAGAAATCATCGTCTCTTTGAGGCCCAGAAAACTTTAACTGCTTCACTGCTATACTCAACCCATTCCTCAGAACCCCTCTGTGTACCAAACCAGACCGACCTTCTGCCAAAAAATTTGTATGGGAGAATCCATCAGTAGCTTCCTCTACTTCTCTGTAATGAAATTGCTTTGGTGGCTCTCCAAATTTTGGAGCCTTCGATTTACAAAGAATACATAAAGGGGGTG
Source organism: Stenogyne calaminthoides (assembly GCA_037126765.1). NCBI lineage: Eukaryota > Viridiplantae > Streptophyta > Magnoliopsida > Lamiales > Lamiaceae > Stenogyne > Stenogyne calaminthoides. The sequence continues at coordinate 14,104,266 of JBBCBC010000033.1, forward strand.
GTATTCGTGAATTTTTCCTTAAAGAAACAGCCTCCCGAATGCTAGATTTATAGCTACAATCTCCATCGTAATGTTGATTCAATTCAGTTCCTTCAACATTGTGATCTTGAGAAACCCAGAAACTTTGACTGCTACAAGTTTCTGATTCCGGGGTATCTGAATAATGCATTCTTCCTGCCTTTAATTGGTCATGCGTGTTAAGTCTAAAAGATAGATGGCAACCCTTATCTAGTCTTTCATAAAGAGGATTGTCTTCATGCAAACTGTAGTTAAATGAGCCTTTGCTTGGACATGATAACGGTTTTCTGAATGAGAATCTTCTGGAAGAAGTATTTAGATCCTGGGAACCACTTACAGGGGCATTGTTTCCCTTAACGGACAAAGAAGTGGCAGTGTACAAGGATGTTTGAAGATCATTTGGGCTGCCTAGATTGAGACGAAGAACGCTTGCCTGGGAATTCTTCATGACTACAATATTGCAGCGCAATTCTTTTATGCAATGCTTTATCTCTTGCTTCAATTTCCTGTCTTAAGGAATTAACACCAAATAATCAGTGCTATTAAACTTCATATGACATAGATGAACTGAATGCTCAATATTACCTAACAAAAAAATTTAATTTATAACAACACATTGATCAAATTTCTTTTGTGGGTAGACGTGGGGAGAGTATCATTGTTTAATCTCAAGAAGCCAAACAAATATTTTTTCTGTGTGCTTGTACATATTTCATATATAAGAGAAACATACACATTGTTATATTTAGGCCTTGAATGTAGTAACTAGATTTTGCTTTCCTCTCCATGTTACACATTCTAATGTGAAAACTGACAAAGTATCAGATCTAAATATTGTTAGACAGGGTAACTGATTGGGACACAGAGATTTAAACAATTTGTCTTTGGACATATCACCATACAAAACACAGAACCTAAACACAATTACTTGTTTGTTCTCAGATTTGGCTTTTGCATGAAGTTAATAAGTTAATTCGTTAGCAGATATGTCAAAGAAATACATCTCCGAGGACTCAGTATGTCAACAAATTAACGTTTTATGTTTACCTGTCCAATACGACCCATTTTGCTTCATTACTCTTTACTTCATCCGCCACAGAGCCCATACATATAGCTGATACAATCTTGATCTGCACCCTGACCTACAACCAACTTCCAGATTAAAAAAAGCAATACATCATTTTATGTTTTTAAAGTATTAAAATAGGAAAATAGCAGTTTTTTCCTGTCTCTTTTGCCATCAACTAACACTACAATAGTGTAAGATTACTATCATCCGATGGTTAACTGGAATAAGGACATATGAGCTGCCTTTATCCATCGTGTGATTGGCCAAGGGTCCCCTAAAATCTTAGTGAAAAGTGGCGAAAATAGCAACTTTTCAATCTTATATATACCATGTTTTAGCAATTTGTAACTTATATATTGTTTTTAGCCACTTTTACCAAACACAGCCTTAAAGGAAACATGTTACACGAGCCATTATCACTGACACAAAGCACTATGTGACACGAGGTACTAAGGGTATTATTGGTAAAAGTGGCTAAACAGCATATACACTACAAATTGCTAAAAATACGATATAAGTTCCAAAAGTAGCTAACATAAAATCTGGCCCAAAATCTTATATATTCTTGTACCTAGTGGCAAGCTTGTATCATCAACACTTCAAGCTTCAAGTTGTGTCTTATGTCCAAGAGGTTTTGAAAACTAACTTCTACTCTTAACTTTCATGCCTTACTAGCCTTCAAAATTAAGCTGCTACTTATCCTTGACTATTTAGATCCCATCACAAATGTAGCAGAAAAGCAATCATGCACCACGAATATCATCGTTTGTCAATTATGAGAAGCTGATTACCCTTGAAAAAGAGACGTGTCAATTCTTCAGATACTCAATAATGCTCTATCATGCATAAGCTTTTCCAAGAGAACCCTCAAATATATCTATCATAATAAAGACTATATGCCAGATTCAACATCTTTAAAAGCATAAAACACTTAAAAAAAAATCGTCTCATTACCTAGTTACCTAAAAAGGGGAAGTAAGAAATTCAATTTATCACCAAGCACATCATAATAATCAATACAATTCACAAGATAATTATGCAAGTAAAATTTCATTAATTAAGTACCTCGTTTCGATTCTGAACTTGAAGAACCATCTGAGAACAAGTCTCAGAGATCTGACAAAGTCGATCGGGAAGCTTAGCTGGCTCACAACGTCGATAATTCCCTTTCAACAGAGGAAATCCCCAAAATCTCCTACCGCCTGTATTTAAAGCACAACTAAATTTTCAGAAATGGCTCATGAAATCAAAAGTAATTTAATTTGTAATTAAGAGAGAGGAATTCCGAACGGTATTTAGCAGCTAGCGTACCAATTTTGTCGTCGGTGAAGATGGCAACAAGAGTGATACAATCGCCGGGCCGGGCCGCGTGAGTGACAGCCCAAGCCAAGGCTTCCTTACACATCACCTTGTCTGCTTTAACAGCCACGACAACCGTCGCCGCCGTGTCGCCGCCGCAGCTCGGAGTGGTTGGTCCTGCTTTTGGCGGGAACATGAAGTGAAGTCAGCTTGTTGGAGTTGGACCGTTTACTGTTTAGAGACGGACGGTAAAATCAGGTTTTTGAAATGGGAGATAGAGTACTACACTACTTATAACGTTTTATTTTTGCGTCTAATTAGGCATTTAAAATTGAGTGGGTCTCTCGTATGCATCTAAGTGCACTGCACATTTATAATGCATTTAAAATCGTACAATCTATTATATTGAAATACGTAATTTATTTATATTAAACCGCAATACACGCTCAATGTAAAACGAATTGCATCTTTTCAAATAAATAAATCGCATTCATTCAAAAATTCTATTTGTCAGGATGCACTGGTGCATACAAGAGTTTGCCTCAAAATTTAGAATCTAAACTGTACTCTGCAACTCACTTACCTCCCTTTGTTTCATATCAATTCTCATCTCAAAGAATTTGTGTGAAATTAAAAAAAAACATATAATTTTGTTTACCTTCAATCAAATTTATGAAAAAGTGGAAAAATTAAATGTGAGAGAAAAAAATAATTTCATAAAAAAAGATATTTTTTAGGAATATATGTGGTGATAAATTAGAAAAAAAAAATATGGAGAATTAACTAAAGAGTGAATCTCTCTAATACACAAAGTGCATCGTGCACTCCATAATGTATTTTAGAAAATATACAATTTATTGCATTAAAACATACAAATTGTTACATTGAAATCTTCAACATGTGGTCGTAAAACAAATTGTATATTTTAATATAACAAATTGTATGTATTTATACTATGCATCTGGTGCATATAAGACCTAACTATAACTAAAACTACAATTAATTTGAAAAAAAAAAAATTAACTTCTTGGAATTTATCGTGTGAAATCAATCAAAAAATTATCAAGGGGGACTTGGTTCAAATTCTCCAATAACAATGTTAATAAAAAATATTCAATAGTGATTACAATGAGAAATTGATAATGATAGTTATATTATTAGTGTTTTGTTATACTCTTAGAATAAGATATAAAAATTATTGTTAATTGAAAAATAATAAAATTATTGAAAAATGATTATAAAAGGAAAATTAATTATCAAAACGAGGTAATGATTAAAATATTTTGAGTTGTATTACTTCATATTACCTTGTATGAACTACTATAAAGTATGATGAGATGGTGAATTGATCTTCTATTGTCCTCTTCTCATTAACCATCTAAATTTAACCACCTAAATTAACTCTTATTAATTGAAGTTACGATTAAGAATTTTAGACAAGCGTCCCTTAAGTATCTTTTATACCTTATCTAGTATTGCATATAATTTATCTAGTTTCGGTCTTATTTTATGTTTTTCTTTTCCAAGATTGAATTAATTTGGTGTAATTGGAACCAGGTACATTTTTTTTGAAGTATACTTGAAACGAAGATATTTTGGTTCTTGTATGATTGCGATCTGAATTGTATCCACATACGCTTAACCAAAATGTCTTTATTGCAAGTTTTAAAAAAAATGTATTTAGGTGCAATTTTCCCTAATTAATTTATGTTATGCTGTTTTTTTCAGGTGTTATAAGATTTTTTTTTTTTTGCATATTAATGAGTTACCTATGATATAAGAGAAAGATATAGCTGCAAATAAATTAATGAGGTTTTAACGTTTTTACTATTTATCTTTTTTTTTTTTTTTTTTTTGGTGTCATGCACCTGCATGTATTTTTTGCAATTCAAAACAATCATATGGTTATTTTCCAGCACCTTATTGTTGATGCGACTGCATGTGTCATTGGAAATGTCAAAAGGTTGTCAATTTATTTATGATTTCCATTTTTTTGTATTGCTAATAGTAGGTTGTCAAAAATAATTTTAATTAATTACATAAATAAAAATAGTATGGCGTATGATTTTACCGTAATGTATTTGCAGTTAACCCAAAATAAAGCAAATAAGTTCATTTTTTAGTTTGAATTAAAGTACTGATCTCTTAAAAATAGACCTTTAATTTAGTTTCACAACTAAAGTTGAAGCTTTTGTATAATACTTTACTTTCGTCAGCTTAACTATCTCTTTTGAGTGGCCCGCCCCCGCAAATTTAAGTTGTGTGTGACTGAGATCCAAATTTAGGAAAGAAAAGGATGCATCTTTCTTTGAATGCGAGGGAACTCTCCTTGGGACTTTATTTAGAAACATTTGAGAAATTTAAAATTCAAATAAACTGTAGCCTTCCTCACTATAGTGCTACATTTGATAAAATTCAAATAAACTGTTATACGGGAATGATATAGAGCCACTGGTGGACACTATATTTGTGTTACTATATTTGTGTTCACCGCTTATGTGGTGTCTACTTAGCAATGCCACATAATAATTTTGATTTTTTTTGTATTGTCATATACATTTTTTAGATTTAATTTTATCCTTTAAATTTTATACACCAATTATAATATATTATTTTCAAAATTTATAAAAACCTTCAGTCTTTTTTTTATCTGTTCTCGCCTAGTTTCAACTATCAACGCCAATTCTGAATTTGCCGGAGACAAACCCTTTCGCTTGAAGTTCAATAGAAATTTATTTGAGAGAAGTGAAAGAGTGTCAAGCTTTTTACGCGAAGAAGAAGGTGAAGGCGTTGGTGCCTTGGTGGGAAGGGTGATGGTGAATCGACTGCCATTTTTTTGAACTCAGTTTTGATCAAATATACGGTGCGCAACTTCTCTATCAAATTAAATTATTATATGCCTTATTAATTTCTTGAAATTAAAGCCTCTATTTTTTTCTATCTCCCCCTAACTTATTATATGCCCCTAATTCTTAAATTAATGCCCCATTTCATAATTGATTAGCAGAGAAGATGACGACGAAGGAATTTAAGAGAGCAAAAGTAGAAATTACCTCTACGCAGTGAACGATCGAATTAGGCTCTGTTTTGGGGTGAACATGGAATTATGAAAGTGATAACTATTATGAACACTCATTTATTTCACTTTTTCTCAAATAAATTCCAATGGAACTGTTAGCGAAAGGGTTTGTCTACATCGAATTCAGAATTAGCGTTGGTAGTTGAAACTAGACGGGAGCAAATAAAAAAAAGACACGGATTATTTTTGAAAGAGATGAAGATTTCTATAAATTTGGAAAATAAAATATTATAATTGAGCTCTATATCATTCCCGTATTCTTATAATCTCTCTGTTCTAATTTAAATTGGTTACTTTTCGTAAATAAGCGTTCTAATTTAGATTGATCATTTTTTAAAAGGGAAATAAAGCAAAATTTTTAATAAAACAATACCCCTTACAAACAACATGTATTTACACCACATGCTATTCAACTACACACACTAGATCCATTTTACACCATTTAATATTAATACTAATAAAATAACACTTTTCTTAGAGTTGAATTAACATTCATACCCCTCCATCAAACTCACTACACCATTTAATACTAATATTTTCCACTTTTTTTAAAACCCGAATTTACAGTAAGTTGTCAAACAAAATAAGGACATAGGTAGTATAATTAAAGATTTCAATGGCAGCCTCAGCCCACAATATGACAGTTGATTGATGACTAGTTACGTGAGTGTTTGCAAACACAATTAATAGCATACTATGATGCACGAATTCTTCTTAAAATATCACAATGCAGTATTGGATTCGCACCCGCACCCTAAAAGGGGTGCGATTCTCGAATCCGCGTATCCGAATGCCACTTGGCGAGTCGGTAAATTATAAAATAAAATAAATTAACGGACACACGAATCCGATACGCGAATACATGCTAGATGATTAAATATGATCATGTTATTTAGCATTATATGTGTTATTTAATTGAATTTTATTATGTCATGCGACTTAAATTGACAATATGACACTCGCTTTAGATTAAATTCATCATTATGACTTATATATTGGGCTGATGGTATTTGAATTGTTGTTTTGTTATTTAATTAGATTAAATTATTGAATATTGTCAAGTTTTGAGGGAGATAAAATTTAAATTGCATACATTTTGTTTTACGAATTTTAGATTTATATATATTTTTAGGTGTTATATATAATAAATTATAAATAAATAGACGTATCTTTGCCGAATCACACCCTAAATTTTTTAAAAATACGTATCCCCACAACCGTGTCGTATCGCCCCCCGCACTCGCGTCCCCGTGTTGGGAGATAAATTTAATAAAGATTTTGATTAGATCCCAAAAACCCTGAGTTTGACATGTATCAGAACATTTTGGTAGATCAGGATCAGGTTTTCTATAGATGATAGGATCAGGACTATCTGCACCATGTATAGTCAGTAGATATTGATCAGGATAGACAGGGATACTCCAGAAGACCCTGAAGTCAGAAGACCCTGAACAGTTATTTCTGAGTAAATTGTGTTTTGTTCATTCTTAGTACAAACAAAGAGAATGTTATACATTTGTGGACAATAAGGAGCATATCAGTTCAGTGTGGTTGACTTAAAAAGAGCCGTTTTGTTTGTCTCCGTTCAAAGGAAAACTTGGACCAATGAGGATGCAACAACAACGTACTTTACTGACACTGAAAGCGACACATCTCTGAAGAAATGTCAGGACTGATATCTTCCAATTCACAGGAAGTAGTGATTGGATGCTTTGGTTACTTGTTACCCAAACCATGTAAGGGTGTGTTCAACCCTAATATAGCCGTTCATTACTAACCAAATAAGAAAACCCTTGATGCTATCTCTTCCAACGGATAGTTTTTCAAGAGTGGCCTTGGTGAGTTTCCTATAAATACCCCACCCTCACCATTGCAAGGTTACGTGAAATCAAGCAACTTCAGAGCTCATTCGTATTTAAGTTTATACTGTGAAGCACTCGAAACCCTAAGAATTTCCCAAGTGTTTCATCTTTGAAGAGAGCTCATTCACTAAGCCTAGATTCAAGCATATTCAAAGCTTAGTTAGAGATATCCTAGTCTTTTACCTTGTGTTTATTGTAAAAGGATATCTCACCTTAGTTGGAAACCAACCAAAACCCAAACCCTTTTGTTAGGTAGTTTGAGTGTGCAGTTGTTGAAAAGTGAGAGTTGTAAAGAGTGAGTAAGCTGCAGGAGTTCAGCTTGAAAGCTCTAGAGAAGAAGTTAGTAAGCTGCTTGTGTTAAGTCTGAAAGCTTGTGTGTGTTGAGTTAGTAAGCTGCAGTGTAGCTCAGCCTGAAAACTCATAGTGGAAAGTTAGTAAGTTGCTGAGTTCAGTTTGAAAGCTTAAGGTGGTAGTAGTAGTGTGCTAAGGAATTTCTCTGAGGATCAGAGAGAATGGACGTAGGAGCTTGAGTCTCTAAACCACTATAACTTGATGTGTTATTTGCTTTCTGTTTTGCATATTATCTGTTGCATTATTTCACTGAAAGCATACTAAGTTTTCAGATATTCAGTTGGAATCAATCCACTGAGAGTGCATTAATTTGATCACAGCCTTAACCACTATTTTACTGAGTAACAAAATATTTTCAGCAAAGTAAAACGAGTATAAACCTAGGGCCTACACATTCCGCATTCTAGATAAGCTAGTATAGATAGTTGTCAAACTGATCAACTCACATGAGTAGTTAGTAAGATCATTATCTACTTCAAGCTTATTTGAAACTCTGTTTTAAAACTCATATCTGCTGGGCTGATCTGAAGTCTCTGAAAGCCGCTCAACATTATTGTCTCAGTAGACTTTGACTTAGAGCATCTTGTGTTTCTCAAGACTAATTCTCAGGACACCCTGACTCACTGATCACAGTTTTGGTAAAAAGTTTGAAAAATTACTATACACGTGTATTCCCCCCAATACACGTGTGAGACTCGTTTACCCCGGGACCAACAAGTGGTATCAGAGCAGTGGTTCATTTGACCACTTGCTTTGGTAGCAATAAGTCTTGTTACTGAGAGACTTTGGTGGTCTACTGAATAGATCTTCTGCTGATATCTTACAAGGCTCATTCATCATGTCTTCTAATAAACTACATATGTTCTCTATTGAGAACTATGCTATATGGAGATTGAGAATGCAGACACATCTGTACTCTAAATATGAGAGAATGTGGAGAGTTGTCTCAAGGACCTTTTGAGAATAAGGTTTTGAATCCTAGATTGACTGATAATGAAAGAGAATATCCAAGGGATGAATTTCCCAAATCTGATGATCAGCTTACTCATGAAGAGAGAAAGTTGGTTAACCTGAACTACATTGCTAAAGATACACTGTATAGCACTATTGATGATGGTGTTATGGGAATGATTTCTCCTATGTCATATCAACAGGTTTTCTCTGAGTTGAAAGCATATGAGTTTCTCATTGATAAGAAAACTAAGAAACCTAATTGCAAAGATAATACTTATCTAGCAAAAATGTGGCTTTCAAAGCACAAGGAAAAATCTGCAATTCTAAGGAACATGAGATCTTATCTAACAAAAATCAGGATGACAAAAATGAGACAATTGCCCTGATGGAAAGAAGGTTTGAGAAAATGAACAGTAGATATGAAAAATGCAAAAGGTATTACAAAGATACCAGGTACAGGAATAGGAACAACTCAGAAGCTGAAGACAAGTCTACTGAGAAGAAGAAGGACCACAAAACTGAAGGATCTTCATCTAGGAAGAAGGACTTCAAGTCCAAAGAAGAAAATGATCAGGATGATGATACCAACATATGCTTCAACTGCAAAAAGAAAGGTCACTTCCAGTATGACTGCCCTGAGTTGAGCTCTAAGGAAAGAAAGGAGAGGCAAGCCAAAAGAGACAAGAAGTATTCTAGCAAGAAGGTTATAGTTGCTGAAGAAGAACATACTGAAGGAGAATCAAGCTCTTCAGAAGAAATGTTCTCAGAAAGTGATAGTGATGATGTTTGCCTTGTTGCTATTGAGGAGGTAAATACTTCTATCTCTGTTGCTGCTCCTACACAAGCATCTGAGTTATCAAGTTCATCCGTAACCAGTAATTTTAACCTGATTGGGTTCTTTTGAGAATCTGATGAAGGATTATTGTGTGTTACAAGAACTGTTGGTCCCGGTGGGAAAACCTATTTTGCGCGTGCGGAAGCAAGACGTTTTATTTTGGTGCATATAAAACAGGGGTGAGGGCAGAGTGCTCCAATTTTTCTTTTTAGACTTTGCAGCTCATGTGTGTGCTTTGCTTATAAACAAATGCGTATGATAAGTATAAACATAAAGTAGTAAACAACACAGCAATATATAGTGGTTCGGACAACCAGTCCTACATCCACTCTCCCTCTCTAGGGAAATTCCTTCAAACGGGACTTATCACCCTCCATGGGATTGCCAATAGATATTTACCGAGCTCACACTGAATCGACTTATAACCCTCTCTCGGGTTCGCCTCGACTTATCACCCTCCACGGGATTGCCAATAGATATTTAACGAGTTCACACTCCATCGGGACTTATCACCCTCACTGGGTTTGCCTAACAACTACCTCACTTCACCACACCGGGTTTGGGTTTTGGTGTTGTCTCCAACTATGGTGAGATTTTCCTTACAATGGTTTAGCCTCAATGCTAAGGTTGGGAAAATCTCTCTAAGCTTATGATACATCGTGGGTTGCTTAGATTGGGTTCTAGAACACTCTTTAAATATATTTGTATATCTATGGGCTTGTGTTCTAGGGTGGGAATGCTTTTGGCTATAACACTCTTTGGCTCAGAGCATTGTTGCTATCTTTTTCACACTTCCACCATCGATAATGAAGGAAGAACTTGTATTTATAGTGTGGATTTGAATGTTACCGTTGGAGAGAATCACATTCAAATCCATACTATTCTTTGTAAGTTCTGCGACTTTTCTTTGGTGGGTTGTCTTCCTCTCGTTGGTCCACGTCACCTGGATTCCAACGGCTATATTCCTCAGCTTCAGTGCCTCGGAACATTCAAGATATGTTCTTGAGTCTTGATAAATCTTGTGCCTTGATATTTCTCCGAGTCTTGATTTTTCTCGAGCCTTGATTTTCTCTGAGCCTTGGTTTCTCAGATCCTCTCGAGTCTTGATATCTCGGTTTCTTCTTGAGTCTTGAAAAAACTAACATGTTCTATATCTGCCAATTATACACGGTCGAGATAATATCCCTAACACTCTAAAACCGAATCCTCGATTCATCTATCAAGATTATCCTAACATGTCATACTTAGGGGTTTTGGGATCTAATCAAAATCATATAATCTTTTATTAAATTCATCTCCCAACAATTTCCCCCTTTTTGATGATGCCAAAACCTATCTTGTTTACAAACATATAACCTATACTCAGGTTTCAGTTTTTTTTTTTTTTTATTACAAGAAAGGTAAATCTCTAATCAATTTAAAAACATTCAACAAATTTCTTTAGTAATGAATCTTTTCTAAATAGATCATTACTAAATCTTGAGGTCCCGAACGGGTTAAGTGAGGCGTAAGTCTAGAGGGGGGGTGATAGACTTAAGAAAAACATTTCGTCTTGGTCGAGGTGTGAGAGCGGATAGCCGATCGAAATATGAAGTGAATCAGTTTAGTCGATAACCAACTTCTTGAACGCCGGGCTGCGGATCGGTTCGGTAACTATCGATTAACTCGATGTGTGCGGAAGCTTAAGTTTTACCTGAAAAACCAGGTTTGTATAAATCGATTCCAAGTTTTATCTTTTTAATCGATGACGTAAATTTCAGGCCCGATCGATCGTAAGCTTGGTGTCATTCGATCTTAACTTAGAATGTATGCGCTTTAAGATTGTGCGATGTGAGAGCGCTTAATCAAAGCAAAGAAAGGCACACAAGATTTATAGTGGTTGAGATAAACCAAATCCCTCTCCCACTCTTCCCTTTCACAAGGGGCACCAACTTAACCGACTTAACCGACCGGACTTAGATTAGTGTGTTAGTCCAACACAAGACACCAACAGATGTTTTAAGAGTTCTCACTCAACCGATCCCGAAATCGAAGATTAGAAACCCTAGATCGAATCTTCTAAACAACTTATCCTAACTTGGGGTTTGGGTAAGATTGTTGAGGTTCCAACTATGAAATCTTTTCTTGCATGCAAAAGCGGAGATAGCTAGATGAAAAAGATTTCTTGCTAAGAACTTATGGGATGAACACAATATAAAATAAGCTTGTTGTTGTGTTCTTTCGTGCGAAATCGACTATAGTTTGAGCTTCTTGATTATGTTGTTTGTCCAAGCATTTCCGCCTTTCACTCAAGTGTGATCCCATATTTATAGACCTTGAGATCAAAAGAGCCGTTGGAGAGCAATTTGAATCTCAGGCTATTTTAGGTAGAGTTGCAGGCTTGATGTGACGTGCTTCAGGAACGGCATGGCTGAAAGCGTGAATGTATATTTTATAGCCGTTTGAGAGAGCAACATCGAATCCCGCGAGTATCAGCTCTGTTCATACGTGTTTCTTCCTTATTGGATGGAAGCCTTGCTTTGCAGTGTTGTTCCTCCAACTAAGGTTGGTATTCATCTTGTTCAGATCGCAGACGTATGATAAGATGAAACATCAGTTTTCATCTTATGAGCTGATCGACGGTCTGATCGACGACCCACGATGGAAGTCTTCTGGCGCTGTTGACTTACTAACCGGCCGACTCCAAAGCGATGTAGGTCTTCCGTCCGATCTTCCGAAGTCATCTGATCTTCGAGTATTCTAAGTTTGAGCTTCATGACTTATGACAGTTATCGACAAGATCGATTCGATCCGATCTTCCGTTACAGTTTAGCGATTACTGTTTGGATATCGACTTTCTTCTGATTCTTCAGATCTGACCTATACATATTGAGTTCCCCCTCAATATGTGACCTATTTATTACATCAGTTTTTCTATACAATCATTATCAACTGGTCTCCTATAGCAGTAATGTAAACATCGATTAAATAACAGTCCGACCGGGTCCTATTACATGTGTTTTTGGAACTTTCATCAAAACTATAAATTTCCCAACAATTTCCCCCTTTTTGATGAAACCAAAACACTTGAGAAACCAAACAGTTGATAAGTATAGAACAGTTAAAGAGCAAGTAATCAGAAGACAAAGAGATTTTGTCTTGGGATCAGAAAAATAAACTTTTCATTAGATAAGTTGATTACATGTTACATCAGAAAAGTTGAATTTAAAAGTCACCGATCCTGAGACGTCTTGAATCTTCACTCCTTGGGCTTGTATCCTTCTGGCATTTCTCTTTGGTCTTGTGGAACGTTGAAAATCTGATAGAGTTTCCATTTGACATCAGTTGTCTGCACTTGATCAGTTATCTGTGATTTGCTCAAGATGTCAAAGTAGAATCTCTCAAATGCCAGTCTGTCAAATGAGCCATCTGCCTTCTTTGAGTATATTAACAGATCATACTCTTGGCGAGATATCTTTACATTTATAAGCTTGGCTTCATTTTCCGAATACTTGAAAAGTCCGGATATTTATTCTCAGAACCGGTTGAGGAACTCATCATCGGTGATTCTTCTTTTGGAACAAGATCAAGGACAAAGGCATCTAGAAGCCATTCACTTCGATCTTATTCCATTCCTCAAACCTCTTAGCGTGTGCGAGATTTTTTGGTATGATCTCGCCGACTTTTGTCGGGTAACCGAGGTTCTTGCTGATTTTCCACTCAATCCTTTCTTAGCCCTTGATTTGAACTTCGTTTAACCCTTCCGCTTGTGCCCGTTTTCTTCATTCTTTTCTTTTTCACCATCGCTTTTGGACAATTTTACACTAGCTCCTTATCACCAGATTCCGACTAGGCAGTTTCCGTGACTTTCCGGTCCGAGTAATCGGTCCAGATTTTGATGTTCCAAAGACCCGCAGCAGCCTTTCTTCGCAATTGAGCTTTGTCCATGGGCCTTGTCTTACGATGTGTCGGTTGGTTTCTCGAGATCCTTCCCTTTTTGGTTTGATCAAAAAGCGCATTGAGGTGGGGAAGTCGAGACCCAAAGTCGATCGACAATGCCCTCGATTTATCATTAGCCAGATAAACTCAAGTTTGAGTGTCGATTCGAACAGTTATGTCAGTTCTTTCTTGGCGATTTCCATTGTAGCGAAGAGTGTCCAAATCATTTTATCAAATTTCTCTTACGATAACTCGAGCCTTTTTTCTCGGTGGCGTCGAGAAAAAAGAAGATTGATTTTGATCCAATTTTTTTTGACTTGTCATCAATCGATTTTTATAAGCTCACAGATATGGTGGTCATGGATTGGGAGAACTGATCTCTGATTGCTTCGATTTGTTTGAGACCGATTTGTCTACGATCGCTTAGCACTCGCCAATCTCTTCTTTCAGAGATCTTTGAGACAAGATCCGATCTCCCGGTTTGATCGCTGGTGCTTTGAGATGTAGGAATCGATCCATCACTTGATCGGTTTGGTTGTTTGTGCCTCCAGTGGTTGGTCGTGAACTGCGGCACCGGTTCCACTTTCATCGGCATCTCGCCTTCACCATTTCATTGTCTGTTTACGGAGCTTCTTGTGCGATCCTCCAAATTCTTCTTCCGCAATTCCAACTTCCCGTGGATCGAGCTTTCACAGATTTATCGATATGAGCTCACCGGTGATCCCACTTAACTGCACTTCCTCATATCGAAATCTGCATAACTCATCCGCACCACCCATCTGCTCAACAAGTAAGATAAGATCGATCTCGCTTTTTAACTGAGATCTCTCGGTGAGGATCTCCATGACTTCTTCTCTCGATAGCGGGGATGGGCCACCCGCCAGGATACGCCTCATCAATCTCTCGTTCAATTCTTAGTCCGACCATTTTTCCATGATGGTCTTTGTTGATCTGGATACTGAATTATCGTCCCGGATTCATTGGATGAGATGTGGAAGCTTCCGGTTGTGCTGAGTCGGCGGAAGTTGTCGATTAGTTCGACCGCGAGCTGGTTACTGGCAGAGGGCGCGATTGTATCTCGTTCAGTTCATGAGCAATGAACTAGCGGTAAACATGCTTTCGGCAGACCTTTGAGTCGGCGGGAATCACCACGTGGTTGAGAGAAATAGATTTATCCCAGTATCTTCCTCGGATCGTTTCCGAAGCCCTCCGGGTTGAAGCTTGCTGCGATTGTTCTTTGTTGCATAGCATCGCTCGGGCGCTTTTTTCTTCTTCGACTCGTCTTCTAGTGCTAGAAGTCGGGAAAGTTCTTTGCTTTCTTTGGCCTCTTCTCCGGCCTTCACCGGTTTAGTTTAACTTTTTACGTGGAAGCAACCGGGTGTGGATAAGGCGAACTTCTTTGCTCTTTCCTTTCTTGGTTTTTGTTGGAGTGGGCTCCTTGTCATCGTCTGGTGGCCCATATATAACTTCGAAGTTGATGAGAAGGAAGGCATTGTAGGACTTGATCCATTCTTTCCATTCGGTAACTTGGCGGTTTGTCAATATAACTCCAACCTTGTTGAGATTAATGACTCTTTTTCGAAAAGACACCTTTTGGATTCATTGACTCCAAATTTTTAGTGTTCTTGGAGCAAGATGGCTTTTCCGAGCCGTGCCCGATTGATGTTAAGAGCCCCCATCAATTATTTAACGTCCCATCTTTGTACATTTTTGTGATGTGAGAAACATCCCAGGCTAAAATGAGATTCCCATGATCGTTCTTGATAGAATGTCAAACAACAACAGACTTTCTTTTGAGCATTGGCGC
Source organism: Stenogyne calaminthoides (assembly GCA_037126765.1). Lineage (NCBI taxonomy): Eukaryota > Viridiplantae > Streptophyta > Magnoliopsida > Lamiales > Lamiaceae > Stenogyne > Stenogyne calaminthoides. The sequence goes on from JBBCBC010000033.1 coordinate 14,119,458, forward strand.
GATGAATCCTATGTCTGATGTTTGTCTGCCTCTCTAAGAGCTCCTCTCGATTTCTTCATCCTCATTCTCCCTCAGAAAGCGGTGAGATTCGCCCTTTTCGGCAAAAACAGCAACGAGTGATGTCTCGCATTTGTCGTCCCGATTTCTTCTCCTTCTGAATTGGCCGACATCAGTTAGATCTCACGGTTTTTTCAGATCCACACTCAAATTCTCGCAAGAATTGAAGTCTTTATCTTGCGATCACCGGATTGCAAAGAGCGAGAGCAATATGTTTGATCCGGCCTTCTTCGAATTTGTTCCACCTCCATGGATTCGTAATCCTCGAAGGTTCCAAATCGAAACGAACTTATCCTCAAAGATCTTAGTTGCCCCGTTCATAGTTGCACATGATCTTTCCTAGTCCATGAGTGGCCATCTACAGGTGAGATAGACTCATTAAATTTGTGCATAATCAATATCAATATCATACTGCGGAAAACAAAAGGCAATGAAGCATAAATTCCGAAAAACAACTTTTGAAAACAATGTTTTTAATTAAGAAAGATTCATCATTGCTTAAAAAGAAAATATTACCAGATTCAAATTTTCAGAGAAGATGTTGAACTCTAAGAAATCGCTTTGAAACGTAGAGAGGATTTGAAGTTTTTCAGTGAAAGTAATGCAAGTTTGTGAAGCAGAAAAACTCTGGTAAGGTTTGATGAATCTTATATAGAGGCGGAGGGTACAATAAGACAAGATTTTGAAGATCAATCGTTTTGAAAAGATTGTACGCTCCAGATTTAGCGGTTTTGATCGTAGGGTTGGGAAAAACGACGACACAAAAAACTTTTGGATTTAAAAAGCACCGATCAAGTAGCGAAGTAATACATGTACCCCACGTCCGCATTAAATGATTTGCAGAGTACACGCCACAAGGATAGTGGGTACAAGAAGGGCAAATAATATCGACACGATCCGATAAATAAGTAAAGAACAAGAGAAGAGAGATGCTAGATTCCGTTGACTGATGTTGTTATCCAAATATTACTTGTCAATTGTTGATTCCACTTGTTGATCTTAATCATTCTCGCTTAAGCCTTAAGAAATTTCCAACCGATCCTTTTAACCGATCTTCTCCAATTTCATCCGATTTGTTGAAACTTCAAATTAGCCGATCTTTCCTTGAGTACGCCCCGATTTCCTTTTGATCATCCTTGATGGGTTGAAGTTCCCTTCAACCGATATTTTTCACATAGATCGATATATCCGATTTATTGAGTTTCAAGCTCGCCAGATTCTTCTCATCCGATCATGCTCGTAAGTAATCGATTTTGGTTGACCTCATCCGATTCTTTTTTCGATTAAGCCAATTCTTGGGATAAGTGTTACCGCCAAAACTTAGTCTAGAGTAGTAGCTTCTATTCCCTAAGTAGGCGTGATTGACATGCGTAAATATCGTCAATCTCTCGATATGTCAATCAACCGTAAATTTATCCAATTATCGGTCATGTGATTTCTACACACATGGCCCTTTTGATGCAAATTTCTCGATAGGCTTTTGAAATGGAAATTGCATTTGCATCCTTGTTGGCCTCTATAAATTGGACCAATGTTTTACACAACATCACCCATTCACCATACTTATCTTCTTTTTGTAAGAATCATGTATCTTGGTGAACCCTTGTTTCGTAAGTGAGACTTCCAAAAAACACTTTACACCCTTTTTATATGATTTCATCTTCTCAAATCAACCCTTTGCATCCCTTATTATTGTTTTTCTTCATCATCTTCGATTTCACATACGATTAACGCAAAGCTTCTCTACCACCGTAGCGATCGGATCTTTTGCAACCGAGAAGACACTTCTCCTAACCGATGCACCTTGTGTGTCTATCATCGATGACGAATTGTAACCATCCGGACCTAGTCTGGTATAAAATATGCGGCGCATGTGCCCATGAGATCCGATGACCAACTCTTTGCACACACGTGCTCCATTCAACGGTGGAGAGCCCTACTACTCCTCCTTTTTAGGGCTCGGCTTAAGAATCTATCAAGGCCTCTGTCCATCCTCCGGTTTTCTTGATCTTGACTTTTACGGCCCATGCCTTGGGATTACGTTCTTTAAAAGCCTCTCACCCCTTGTTAAGTGGGGAAAATGAGAGTTTAAAATCTCTCTCCTTCCTTCCTTACGGGGTTAGGATGAGGGTTTAGGGTTTTAGGTGTAGGATTTTGGTTAACATTTATGTCTTGACCTCCAGGTCTTCTTGTACTTGTAACTTCGTAATGTAACCTCACCTTGGGTTTTTATCAATGAAAAGTTACATTATTTCATCGTTGTGTAAATTCACCTTTCTTATGCGATTGTTTAGCTCTTAATCTCTGAATCTTGCTTGTTGAATATCGCCTAAAGCGAATCACAAAGAAATACTATAACCAAATTGATTTAATCGAGATAATCCTTTAAACCTGAGCATTTTCCTTAAACTCGATAAACCTTGAATCGATCGGTTCCTTTAAACCGATAGACTTTAAATCGATAAACTAAAATCGATCGGTTCCTTTGGATCGTAGCATGTATGTACGATCGATTTTTGCTTATCGCCTCTTGAGATCGTTAAGATACCAAACTCAACTCGATTTCTCTCGATCCGTTAGTCTCTTAACCAAATTAGTTCGAGAGCATTCCATCAAACATTTTTTTGTGACATTTCTCCAAGATCTAGAAGTCCTAGCTCATTGCATAAATCTCTCGAATCTCGATCTCATTGGTGGCTTGGTTAGAATATCGTATTCCAGATATCAAGATGAATCTTTTCCATTCGATATTCTTCTTTTCAACGTGATCTCTTATGAAGTGGTGTCTGACATCCACATGCTTGCATCTTGTATGTAGAACCGGATTCTGAGTGATTGCAATAGCACTATTACTGTCATAGAATATAGGTACGTTCTTAGCTACAATGTTGTAATCCCTCAATTTCGATCGGTGCCAGGCGATTGGGAACAACGACTTCTTCCCGGACCATATATTCTGCGCCCGCTTGTTGATGTCGCAATCGATGTTTGCTTTTTGAAAACCACGAGATCGGTTTTTATTTCTAAGAACTGACATGTTCCTGAGGTTGATTTTCTGTCGATCTTGCAACCTCCATAATCAGAATCAGAATACCCACTAAGCTCTAGATTATCATCTGATGGGTAGAATAAACCAAGGTTTATTGTTCCCTTCAGATATACTTAAGAATCATTTAGTCGCTTTCTAGGTGGTCGATCATTGGATTTGCCCTCAACCGCACATACACCCACACGTGAAAGTGATATCCGTCTGCTTTGGCGTCGGTATAATAAAGATCCAATGAGAGCCCTATATTCTTCCGATTTGTTTTCCGACCGCCCTCATCTCGATCCATCTTGAATCCATCTGTCATAGGAATTTTGGCTTCCCTTACTATTTTGAATTCCAAACTTAGCCAAAAGATTCCTAGTGTACTTTGCTTGCGCGGATGAATATCCGCTTCCAACTTTGTTTAACTTGGAGACCTAGAAAGTAATTCATCCGACCCATCATGGACATCTCGAATTTCCCTTGCATCGATTTTTTGAATCTTTCACATAGGCTCTTGTTAGGAGATCCGAAGATGATGTCGCCCACGTAAAATCAACCATCGAATATCTTCTCCATCTTCTATTCTCGAATAAGGTTACCGTCAATTGTTCCTTTAGTGAACCCACTTTCGATCAAGAATCGAGAGAACAGATCATACCGAAAGCTCGAACTGTTTAGAACCATAAAGAGCTTTTCTTAAACGCGATACACTTGGTTGCCCTTTTCAAAGCCCGGAGGTTGTTCATAAACTTCCTCCCGCTTAGTACCCCGCTTAAGAAAGCACTCTTACGTCCATCCGATACACATGAACCTCTTGTGGGATAAGCCGCGAAGCAAACCCGAATGGCTTCAAAGGCAGAGCGACGGTGCAAAGGTCTCATCGTAATCAATTCCTTCCGATTGTGAATACCCCTTAGCAACAAGTCTTGCCTTTATTTACGGTGATAACATTTTTTCTCATCTCTCTTGTTCTTGAAGATCCATTTCGCGTTTTAATTACGCCTTGATGACCAGTCTGCCTACTAGTTCCCATACTTCATTTCTCTCGAACTGCGTTCTCGACTCTCCTCGCATGGCTAGAATCCGGTTTAAGTCCTTGTAATGCTTCCTCGATTGTAGTTGGTTCCTTCATAGATGATAACAAACAATACATGGCACTTTCACCAATCGATGTCTAGTTTAATTTTATCGACGGGTCTCCAATTATCGATCACTTGGATGACCGTTATCCAGTCCTTCGCTACGATTTAAATACGGTTTTGAGAACATCGTCCTGCTTAAAATAAAATCTTATTACTAGTGATTGGGAGTGGTGCGGGTTATGGTCCACTTGATAAGAACAAGTCTCAAATTGATGTTGGAATCATCATGTCTTTGTCGATGTCTGCTCGCAGAACTTCGAGTTCCCGAACCGGATGGTTCGATTCTTACCGCCTCAATTTGAATCGACTTTTTCATCGACAGATTGTTCGTACCTTAGATCTCGATTGATCCGTGAATCGGCTAGATCTGGAATGTAAATTGATACTGATTTTCGATCCTTTTCCTTGATCGTTACCGATCCATTTTCCGAATATCGTGTTACGGTAGATCGGTGCACTTTTGTTCCGAGGCGATTTTTCTTGATCGAAGATGCTTCATCAAAGGTTACATGGGGTGTTTCTTCCACAACAAGGGGTTCGCTTGTTGTAGACCCGGCGAAGCTTTGCTAGATGAGGAATACCCTAGAAATATACCCTCATCGACTTGGCCTCAAAAGTCTTCAACCGACTTTTCCCATTGTTATGTATGAAACACTTTACCACTCAAAAATGGAAGTAAAAACACGAGGTTTTACGCCTTCCACAGTTCATAGGGTGTTTTGTAGTGAGCCTTAGTCGAGACATCCGTTTCCATAGGTATGCGTTGTTGATTGCTTCCTTGAAAACGGTTTGGTATCGCATGTTCACTAACATTGTTCGAGCAAACTTTCTTTTGAGAGTTCTTTTTTTCTCGTTACATTTATTACATTTCTAGTGGCCCTCGCACTTTGGATGTTTCATGTCGATAATTAAACTTAGAGCAAAAATCGGTAATAAAGGAGTTCGAAATTTCGTACGCTTTATCCGATCTGATTTTTACTATGCCGACACCACTTCTCATTTTGTAATCTTCTTAGCATTTCGAATATCTTGGTTGTCGCCTCATTCTTCTTATGTAAGAATATAACCTGTAAAACTTGGAGTAGTCATCCACGACACACGAGTGTATTTAAGTCCGTTGAGAGATCGACGCGTAATCGGTCCAAACAGATCCATATATGAAGCGCAACAGATTAGATTCTGGCGGATGCCGGTCCGAAATTCCTTTGAATGAAGCTTTGACCTGTTTTCCTTTCCGACACGCGGTACATGTCCGGGATCCTTTGAGAACACTTCATTAGGAAGTCCTTCTACTAGAGACATCCTAGTTATCTTATTAAGAGTTTTTAAAGTTGAGATGGCTCGTCTTTTGTGCGAGCCAACCTGCTACTTTTGGAACTCTTAACAATCAGGCATGCATTTCTTGGACAACTGTTCGATCACCGTGTAGATCGTCCCTTTTCTTGAACCGATTAGCAATATACGTTGAAAGTGACTCGATTCTTGATAGTCATTGATCGTCGAGAACTCAACACCTTTGGTCGTTGTCGCGGTAATTGTGAAACCGATAATAGGTTGTGCTTGGACCTTCGACAAACGCGAGACTCAGGTTACTTGTACATCATCATTCTCTAAGGTTCCGAACCCTTTGGTATAACCAAAGTTATCATCACCGAAGAGTACACGCGGGCCTTCCTGTTCTATGTAGGAACTGAGGAGATGTTTGCTTCCAGTCATGTGCCTTGAGCATCCACTATCGATGTACCAGATAGTTGCTTGCACACCTCCTTTGTTGGCGGACCCGCGCCAACACTCAATCAGATCAGGTTTTAGGTACCCCTTTCGGATTGGGTCCTGAGGGGTTAGGTTTGGATTTGGGGATCCATACAAACAGAGCACTTCTATGGTGATCAGTCAGATCAGAAGGCCTGATTTGTCTCCCATACCTGTCAACATAATCATACTTATCCTCATATGCTTTCTGATTTGTATGATTACTTGTGTGAACCTGGATGACTTAGAAGACTTATGATTTAACTTTTCAGTTTGTCTTCTTTTTATCCAGTGTGGTTCAGGTGCAGCAGCCCTAAATTTCTGACTATAGGGGTAGGTACGACTGCTACCATCAAAAGATTCATATCCTTTTCGCATAGATGGTTTTCGCAGTTTACCTGAAGCATGCTTATTAGGCGGTGACCTTGATCGGGTCTCGACAGACTTCCCTTTTGTAGGTTGTCTTTTACGATTCCCCGATCTGCTGATCGAGTTGAGGTCTCTTCGTAAGAACCGGGTTCTTCCGTTGATTCCTCGGTGATGCTTTACCGGTTGGGGGTCCATTTCTCCTTCCGGTTTGGCACTTGCCTTACCTCGCTTAACCGGTCTCTTACCCCTATTAGATACAAGTTTAGCTTTTGGTGTATCTTTTTTTAAATTGCCCGATTACACCTTTCTCGAGATGAATCATCGGGGCTTTTGAGGATGTGGAGGGTTTCTCATAGCCAAGTCCCTCCTTATCAATCTTTACTCGAAAAATAGGCGTTTATGTCTTTAATCGGTTTGAGATGATTTTGAAAAAACATCTATTTTCTTACGCAGATTTTCCTCGGAGGATTTCGGACTTTCATGCATTCGGAATAGCTCATCGAATTTTGCTTGCAAGATTTTGAAGTCATCGACTTGTCAATCTCGTTAATTTCCATCGTTTTTGATCTGCTTTTCGATCAAAAGCTTTAACCGAAATTTTAAATTCCTCGGTTACCTTCCGAGGCGGTTTAAATTTGATCTAAGTTCGCAGGTTTTTCGAGATCATTTTCTTCAACATCATTATTTAAATCCTCGACTTATCATTCTCGAACTTAACAATAGCATGAGATCTCTTTAGCATTGGAGAGATCTTCAAGCAATTGCTTGGAGTAGGCTGCATTTAATCTCGGCGGTATTTTATGTAGAAGAGCGAAGGGGTTTTGGAGGTTACCTCCGGATTCCTCCACGGCCATCGGTGGCTAGTTCATTATCGTCGGCGATATCAATAAGAAATCGGCTGCATGATGTTTCTCTGTTCGGAGTTCCAAGGAGTCCTCGGGCCAGATAGGAATAAATCGATTTTTTTTTCATGATCATGGCTCTTCTGTCTCTATCAAATTTGTTCCTCTTTCTTTATCTCTCCTTCCAGGCAGTCAAAAGTGAATTGTATTTTCAGCTTGAAGCACGCCCGATCCACTTCCTTTCCTTCCAAAAGTGAATCACTCTTCGTATTTAATTTGTCGGTGATTTCCCGCTTCGATAGTAGTCCGAGTTTCTTCTATCCGATTGGTTTCTCTTCCTTCCTTCGCCTCGACTATCTTTTTCCTTTCATCTCTCGCGGATCCCTCCGATCATCGGATCCGGTTCTTTTCGGAGATCTATTGTCCGATCTCCTATCTCGCCCTCGGCTATGTTGATAGTCCTTATAAAATCTTCGATACTTACCAAGTTGTATATCCGACTTCTCAAGCTTCCCGTAAGCAACGCGATCTGCTCGCCGGACTTAATATATTTCCAATGGGTTCATTGGCCTTTGTTCTGCTCATTTGGTTGCCTTGAAAGCAACCGATTTTGAAGTCGAGGTTTCAAAGGGGACCTCGTCTTCATCGAACTGACCTCTTTTCAATCAGCCTAACTCGTGAGCTTTAAGACTCAAGAACAAGCTACTAGGTTTCATTCTTGAAATGTCCCGCAATCTTTGATTACCGTGACCTTCATGTCCCACTTCTTGGTGAGAGACCTTAGGATCTTATAGTTGATATCTTTATCGGACATCTCTACCAAGTTCTCGGCTTGTTTATAGACATTGTAATTCTTCCATCGAGTTCGTTGATGGTTTCGTTAAGCGGCATCTTCGGTTTCTCGAACTTCACGGTTAAACGAAGACGGCTATCTTTTATCTGCTCATTTCCTCGCAGATCTCGGCGGAGTATCCCACATTGCTTTCGCAGACGGAGATACTTAATCTTCTTTGGTGACCTTATCCATTGTCTTCATGATGATATGTCTTGCAATGGTGTCCGTATCTATGCGCTTTTCTTTCTTCTCGTCCATCGTAACGGGCTTTTTCGCATAAGACTTCGCTGTGGGAAAGTCTGGATCTCCTCCGATTGCCCCTAGGATTGTCGTAGTAAATGATGATGGGTCCTCTCTCGATGACTTCCGTCATTCTCCCCCCTTGATCGAGCCTAGATGGTTGGACATATATATGGCCCAATCTGCATACTCATCAATTGAGAACCCGCAGATCATGATACATATCTGGACGTGTTATCCATCTTTGAAAGATTTTGGAAAATGAATGAGTTTTTTTTTAAAAACGGTTTTTCAAGATCGATTCGATTGACCACAATGACACAGTCGATTAGTCGGAAGAACCAACCGCTCGATACCACTTGTAGGTCCCGAGCAGGTTAAGTGAGGCGCGAAGTCTAGAGGGGAGGGTGAATAGACTTAAAAACTTTTAGTCAGATCAGTGTGAGAAGCGGATAAGCCGATCGAGTCTTGAGTGAATCGATTTGATCTCGATAACCAACTTCTTGAACGCGGAGAAAGCGGTCGGAACGTAACTATCGATTAAGCGATGTGTGTCTGAGCTTAAGTTTTACCGTGAAAAACCAGGTTTATAAATCCCGATTCCAAGTTTTATCTTTTTAATCGGATAATGAAATTTCGGGCCGTCGGATCGAAGCTTGGTGTTTGTCGATCTTAACTTAGAATGTATGCGCTTTAAGATTATGCGATGTGAGAGCGATTAATCAAAGCGAAGAAAGGCACACAAGATTTATAGTGGTTCGGACAAACCAAGTCCCTCTACGTCCACTCTTCCCTTTCACAAGGGGCACCAACTTAACCGACTTAACCGACTGGACTTAGATTAGTGTGTTAGTCCAACACAAAGACACCAACAGATGTTTTAAGAGTTCTCACTCAACCGATCCTTAAATCGATTTTAGAAACCCTAGATCGAAATCTTGCTAAACAACTTATCCTAACTTGGGGTTTTGGGTAAGATTGTTGAGGTTCCAACTATGAAATCTTTTCTTAGCTTGAAATTTCGATATAGCTAGATGAAAAGATTTCTTGCTAAGAACTTATGGGATGAACACAATATAAAATAAGCTTGTTGTTGTGTTCTTCGCGATGAAATCGACTATAGTTTGAGCTTCTTGATTATGTTGTTTGTCCAAGCATTTCCGCCTTTTCACTTTCAAGTGTGATCCCATATTTATAGACCTTGAGATCAAAGAGCCGTTGGAGAGCAATTTGAATCTCAGGCTATTTTAGGTAGAGTTGCAGGCTTGATGTGACGTGCTTCAGGAACGGCATGGCTGAAAGCGTGAATGTATATTTTATATAGCCGCTTTGAGAGAGCAACATCGAATCCTTTGGCACGACTCTGTTCATACGTGTTTTCTTCCTTATTGGATGGAAGCCTTGCTTTGTGTTGTTCCTCCAACTAAGGTTGGTATTCATCTTGTTCAGATCGCGGGACGTATGATAAGATGAAACATCGATTTTTAATCTTATGAGTCGATCGTCGATCTGGCCAATCGATCCAAATTTCGATGGAGATGTCTTCGCGCTGACTTAGCTTCAACTTGCCGACTCGGATGTAGGTTCTTCCGGTCTTATCTTCCGGAAGTCATCCGATCTTCGAAAGTATTCTAAGTTTGAGCTTCACGACTTCCGCCGAGTTATCCGACAAGATCGGCCTCGATCGATCTTCCGTTACGGTTTAGCATTACGCTCATTTGATATCGAACTTTCTTCCGATTCTTCAGATCGACCTATACATATTGAAAGTTCCCCCTCAATATGTGACCTATTTATTACATCGGTTTTTCTATACAATCATTATCAAACGGTCTCCTATAGCGGTAATGTAAACATCGATCGATAATGTGTCCGACCGTCCTATTACATGTGTTTTTGGAACTTTCATCAAAACTATAAATTTCCCAACAAATACTTAAGCAGTTTCTTATAGCATCATATAGTTTCCCTTATATATGAGCATATAATCGGTCGAGAGACATTCAATCAGGCATATCTAAATAAAAAAAGATAATGAGGTATTATCTTTGAGCATAAAGATAAAAGTTTCATTGATTGTATGTTATCAGTTACAAATTACAATGAACTTTATTTGAAGAAAATAAAGACACAAACATAAAGAATTACAAGTCTTCAGTCTTAGTCTTGGTCTTACCGTCTTTCCGCTTTCGACTCCTCATTCCTCTTCTTTTCACGGACTTTTGTCGATCAAAGATCTTGATACTCATCTTGACCGAGTTCGATTTCTTCGATTTCGGACATCCCGACCCTCGGTCTCTTTTGCTTCTTGACCCTCGGTCGCTTGACCTATCTTGAGTCTCGGTCCGTTTCTTTGATCCTTGATATTCCTTTTTCACATCTTTCCTCGATTTCCTTCTTGATCGATCGGTTCGATGATTAGATCAATCACTTTTAGATCAACATATCGAATAGCAAAGAGTCATCATATTAGGTTAGCATATCGGGTTTATCATATCGATCTCGATCACGCTTTGATCTTGATCGATCTCTTTCGCTTATCTTGATTTGGTAACCTTTTCTTCCGATTTCTTCGGCTTTAGCTTTTTCTTCATTTCGATTACGCACATTTCGTGATTTCACTCTTGAACTCATCTAACTCATCGATTTTGATCGGTCTTGTCTCCCGACCTAGTCCCGATCTCAATCATTTACTTTTGATTTAAATGAGTTCCCCTCAAGTTGAAGTTCCCCCTTTCAACCGATATAGACCAGATATATCCGATTTGGAGAGTTTTCGAGTTCAAATTGATTTTTCTTCATTTGATCGACTTTGTATGTAATCGATTTTTGTTGACCTAATCTGATTCTTCTCTCATTAAGACAATTCTTGGAAAATATTCTTCGCGCGTAACTTAGTCTAGAGTAGTAGACTCTCTTCCCTAAGTTGGTGCGATTTGACATCTTTAATACCACTCGATATGTCAATCCGCCCGTAACTTTATCCAATTATCGATCGCGTGATTTCTACATCGCTGTCCTTTGTGATGCAAATTTTTCTAAATAGGCTTTGAGAACTCAAATTTGCATCTAACCCTTGCTTGGCCTCTATAAATTGGACCAATGCTTTACACAACATAACTCATTCACCATACATATCTTCTTCAGAGAATCATGTATCCTCGGTGAACCTTTGTTTCCTGAGACTTCCTAAACACTTTTACCCCTTTTTTCCATGATTTCATCTTCTCAAATCAACTCTGTTCATCCCTTTTTTTGTTTTCGTCATCGCCAACGATTTCACATACGATCGTTGGTAAAGCTTCTCTTTCACCATGGCGGTGGTTCTGCTGTTGCAACTGAGAAGACACTTCTCCTAACCGTATGCACCTTGTGTGTCTATCGTTATGACGTGACTACCATCAATAGACTTAGTCTAAAAATGAACGTGAGTTTGATATACGATCTTAATCTGATAACAGTTGATCTTCCTATATCAAACTCACCCTTTAACAGCTGGAGCGCCCTTTTGCTCCTCCTAAGGGCTCCTGGCTTAAAAATCCTATTAATGCCGCTCTCACTCCCTTGGAGAGTCCATCAGTTTGCGGCATAGGATTACCTTTCAAGCCTCCCTCACCCTGTTAAGTGGGGAAAATGAGAGCATCAGATTTAAAATCTCTCTCTTTCCTCCTCTTAATCACCCCCCTGTAGATCGGGTTTGGGTTTGGATGAAGGTTTAGGGATATGGCTTAAGGGTTTAGGGTTTAGAGTTATGTATTGACCTCCAGGTTTTCTTGCATTTGTAACTTGTAATGTAACCCCGACCTTGGGTTTTATCAATGAAAAGTTCTATTATTCCATTGTTGTGTAAAACTCTGTTTTCCTTGGTACCGCTTGTTGATATCGGATCGAGATAGGTTTTAAAAAGAAAGATCTCGCTTTCGGTAAAAACATTGAAAAAGTAATCTTTTGAGCACACTCTCTGATACCACTTGTTGGTCCCTGGGAAAACCTATTTTCTTGCGTCTTTTTGAAGCAAGACGTTTTATTTTGGTGCATATAAAAAAAAAGGTGAGGGCAGAGTGCTCCAATTTTTCTTTTTTAGACTTTGCGGCTCATGTGTGTGCTTTTGCTTATAAACAAATGCGTATGATAAGTATAAATATAAAGCAAAGAAACAACACAAAGAATATATAGTGGTTCGGACAACCGATCCTACATCCACTCTCCTCTCTCTAGGAAATTCCTTCAAACGGGACTTATCACCCTCCACGGGATTGCCAATAGATATTTACCGAGCTCACACTTTCGAATCGACTTATAACCCTCTCGGTTCGCCTCGGGACTTATCACCCTCCACGGGATTGCCAATAGATATTTAACGAGTTCACACTCCATCGGGACTTATCACCTCACTGGGTTTGCCTAACAACTACCTCACTTCACCACCGGGTTTGGGTTTTGGTGTTGTCTCCAACTATGGTGAGATTTTCCTTTACAATGGTTTAGCCTCAATGCTAAGGTTGGGAAAATCTCTCTAAGCTATGATACATCGTGGGTTGCTTAGATTGGGTTCTAGAACACTCTTTAAATATATTTGTATATCTATAGGCTTGTGTTCTAGGGTGGGAATGCTTTGGCTATAACACTCTTTGGCTCAGAGCATTGTTGCTATCTTTTTTCACACTTCCACCAATCGATAATGAAGGAAGAACTTGTATTTATAGTTTGGATTTGAATGTTACTGTTGGAGAGAATCACATTCAAATCCATACTATTCTTTGTAAGTTCTGCAGCTTTTCCTGGCTGGTTGTCTTCCTCTCGTTGGTCCACGTCAGCTGGATTCCAACGGCTATATTCCTTCGAAAGGATTGCCTCGGAACATTCAAGATATTCTTTGAGTCTTGATAAATCTTGTGCCTTGATATTTCTCACGAGTCTTGATTTTCTCTGAGCCTTGATTTCTCTCGAGCCTTTTAGTTTCTCCGAGCCTTGGGTTCTCAGATCCTCATCGAGTCTTGAAGATCTCGATTTCTTCTTGAGTCTTGAAAAAACTAACTTTGTTCTATATCTGCCGACTATACACGGTGCAGATAATATCCTGAACACTCTAAAACTGAATCCTGATTCATCTATCAAGATTATCCTGAACATGTCATACTTAGGGGTTTTGGGATCTAATCAAAATCATATAATCTTTTATTAAATTCATCTCCCAACAAGAACTGTTCATTGAAACTCAAGAGCATAATGAAGAACTGACTGCTGAGAATCTTAAGTGGAAAAACTCTACTGCTGTTGAGATCACTTCTCAATTGATGGGAGTTACTGATGAACTGGATGTTCTGAAAGTACAACTCTCAGAGAAAGAGAAAGTGGTAGATGCCCTGAAAGGAAAGTTAGAGAAATCCACTGAGAAAAATCAGCTTATCAGAAAGTTAGCTCTATTGAATTCTGCATCTCATCTATAGATGAAATTCAGAGTTATCAAAGACCTGCAACTATAAAGGCTGGATTGGATATAGTCCAGGGAGAACCTCACATGATCTTCTGAATGTTGCTTCTACTAGTGGCACTAAGACTGTCTTTGTTAAACCGGCGGTTCGTACTGATCTTCTTTTTGAAGAACAACCCCTTGTTTTGGACAAGGGTAAAGGACCTATGGTTTCAGAGAACCTGAAGGCTCAGGAAAGAAAGCCCAAACCTCAGGAAAAAGCTAGAAAACCTGAACACTCAGTAGGAAATCCTCAGGCCAGTACTTCGTAGCCTCAGGCTAAGAATAACAACCTGAAGAAATCTGCCCTAAACCATCAGAGGAATCTTCAGAAGAGAAACACTTAATAGAGAAATTCTCAACTGAAGAGACCAAGTCCTCAGGATACTGAAAGACCCCAATTTCAGTATAGGCAACCTAAACCCCACTTGCCTAAGGGTGAAGGTTTCCTGAACCCAAGTCAGCATAGACATAGATCAATTGCACCAAAGCCAAAGCACTGGAACAAGAGGCCTGAACCCAAGAAGAACTCTAAGACTCATGTTCATGCTAAGGCTGACACTCATACGAGCACCTAGGGTGGTGAATGTGTATGTAGATGTTTATGGAAGACAAATCAGCCACTCTAAAGTAATTAGAGTTGTGAAGCAGATTTGGGTTCCAAAAGATACAACTAACCTGGTAGGACCCTACACCAAATGGGTACCTAAGGCCTGATTTTGTTTCAGGTGAAGGAGAAGGGCACTGAGCTGAATGAAGACAACATAGCTCTAATGAGGGGAACTGATATCTTGGTTCTCTAAGAAGCAAACTTGATTCTTGAACTAGTACTCTTCAAGGTAATACATGGTCTGCAGGAAGTCAATTGCACAGATTCTTTGGCTAAGACAACAATTGAGGGATTATAAGATTATAACCAATGAAGTACCTATATTTTGTGACAATAATAGTGTAATTGCTATTACACAAAATCCGGTATTGCACACCAGATGCAAACATGTTGAAATCAAACATTATTTTATTAGAGACCATGTTGAGAAGAAAGATATCAGGATGGAGAAAATTCATACTGATAAACAAAAAGTTGATATTCTTACTAAGCCTTTAGCTGAGTCAAGATTTTAGGAATTGTCAATAAAATTAGGGATGTTGGATCCAGGTGAGTAAAATTCACTAAAGGGAGAAGTCCTTCAGATGTATGAAGTTATTCAGGAAGGAATAACCCAGGACAAAAATCTCTCAGGATGGAAACTGAGACTCAGGATTTTTTTGTCACGATTAGTAGTTAGTAAGGTTTAAATATTCAATTAATCCTGAAACATATTTGACTCATGCATTTACTCACATACATTTATTTCAGTCAGTAATCATTTGAAATAAATGACAAAAGGCCTGAACTTTAAGCGGGAATGTTTGAAAGAATTCAGTTGGCTAGAATTTTGGCAGAGAGCCGAAGGGTTGTATCGATTAGAGTGAAACATCATTTTGTCAATCTAATTGTTGCTGTTTACTCTATATATCTGATTAATTGCTATAAATAGCAAATAACCCATGAGATTTGTTTTAATCTCAGATTAAATCTCAACCTCATTCTTTTATCTTCCAAAGATGTAATCTCAGCCATTGATCTTCATTTCTCAGATCATATATATACCAAAGTGTTTACCCACGATCAAACACTTTACATTCTTTGCCTATTCAAACATTAAAACGTTCAAACCCTTAATCTTCAAAATCTTCAAATTCCATTTCTCAAAACCCTCTACAATGGAATTCCCAAGCTATGCAATGATTAAGGACCTTGCTGAAATGGAAAAACCTTATTTTGAGCATGTGGTGGCCATGATCGACAAAAAAACCACTACGGTCGAAGAAGAAGCCCTAAATATGCTTCGTTTGGCTCGATTACAGAGATTGGTGAGCAATATGCCGGACTTAGAACTATCTTAAGAGGTGCTGTAATTTGTAGTCAACCTTCGTGAAGGAGAACAAGGTTCACTCGTGTCACAACTACGTTTTGGAACTTATGCGAAATCAAAAGCAGAAGTTGTATGCACTAAAGAGGTACGTTTGACTCTTGATGATATCAATGTTGTTTTTGAACTTAGTAATAGAGGAGAAGATCCAGCATTGTATATGTCTGGTAGAGAACAAGAGACTTTGGATCGCTTCTCGGAGTCTAAGGCGGAATTGAAAGGGGCTCTGCATAAACGATGTTTAAAGCCAAGTTACAGAGTGTTGATTGATATTATGCCAAGTGCTTGATGAGCACTTCTGGAAGTTTGGAGCAAGTGAGCCGGAACAAGTTGAGGCTCATAGCCGCAATAGAGGATTCTCCATCTGTCTATTTTAATTGGTTGAAATTTATGGCGGATTGCATTCTGCACCAAAACCAGAAGCTGAAGTATGCTAGAGGAGCTTTTACGAAGAATGGGAAGATACTTTTTGTTACGAAGATAAGCTTTCTTATTGAAACCTTGCCCAGAGAAAATATGTTTTTAATGACTGGAGTTGAGTTTTCTCGGAATAGAATCATGTTCCGAAAGCCTAAGTCTCAGAAGAGGAGACCTGCTACTTCAGGAAGTCTAGTTCAACAGCTCAGGAGGAACAGGAAGAGTCGGAATCTGATCAAGATAATGTTGCCATTGTTGAGGTGGCTAAGAGAAAAGTTAAGAAAGTTGTGGAAAAACGTCCTGAAGAATCAGAGAAAAGGAAGAAGTCTCTTGATTTGCTGAAGGTCAAGAGATAAATTGGAGAAAAGAAGAAGGCTCATGAAGAGTAGAAGCAAAGGAAGAAAAGGCTCAAAATGATTCGTGAGCTGGAGTCAGGAGAAAAATCTCCGCTGGATACACTTGCCAAAGTGGTTTCTCAAGCCACTAAACAGGAAACCGCTAAGGAAGAAATTCTACCTGAAAGAGGAGGAGATGAAGAAGATGTCTTTACTGAGGTACTTGGTAACAGTATAGGCACTGATCGGATTATCCGAGAGATCTTCACAGGTTTTCAAAAAAACTGTTGAAGAAAGCCAAATTCCTATCCCACCCATACACCCCTCAGAGCCAAACATTTCCATACCTTCAGAGGCTCAATCTAGCTCTGAAGAGGAGGCGCTTGTTCCTGAACTCAGGAAAGGTGAAACTGAAAAGAGGGAATGGAGGCAGAAAGCAGAAAGATTTGTCTTAGATAAATATGCTGAGTTGACAAAATATCCTGATCTTCAGGATATGTTCTTCAGATTAAAAACCGCTATGCTGATTGTCAATCAATCCTTCGCTATGATGCTAAAGATTGGCAATTTCAGAGGTGAGGAGTTTTGGGCGGAAGAAGTTGCTGAACTGGATGCCTTTTTCGGCTTAGGGAAAAGAAGACTGAGGATCAAACAGTCTGAGTTTGATGCCTTGGTACTTAAGAAGATTGCTGAGAGGAAGATTGTCACTCATCCTGAAGGGGAGGTCAGTGGTCAGGACAAAGATGACCAGGAACCTTCTCAAAAGAAGGATGCTGAAAATATTCTTGAAGAGAGTACTAAGGTTGCCGAGTCAAGTGTTGATGCAACCATTCAGGGGTAACAAGCTCATGATGTTCCTACTCTACAGTTGATTACTTTTGGAGAGACATTTCATTACCAAAGAAGAGCCCCGCCGCAAACACCGATAGAGATTGGCTTGATCTTTGGAGTTCGATCGATGTTGAAGCACCAACCCCTCCACAACCAACTGTTGATCTTACTTCCATAATGGATAAGCTTACCAAGCTTGAGCCTCTTGTTGATCAAATGTCAAAGCTTGAGCCTTTGGTGGACCAAGTGTCAAAGCTTGCTGATTCTCAAACCTCTCAGAGCAAAACTGTTGAAATGCTGAGCACATCCATGGTAACATCTGATCAGGTAACTTTATTATCTACTTCTCTTGATAATAAGTTTGCTAAGATAGATACTAGACTGGAGGATATGTCTAAATATGTGCTGGGAGAGATGGAGAGGAGATTTGAGTTAAGATCAAAGATGTTGGAGGATTTGATGAAAGCAAGAACTAATGAACTTATTAAAGCTGCTGTTGAGGAAATGAGTTCTTCACTCATAGAGAAGATGCGCACAACGTATGGTGGTCTTCCTGAAGACACATCAACTGGCATGAACGCACATCAGAGGATGCAGGATGAGAACTTCCACATTGCTTCTTAGGATGAGAACAAATGCACATTGCTTCTTAGCTATGATGCCAAAAAAGGGGAACAAATGATAGACTTGTTCATGAAGCAGAGGTGATTATTCACAGAGGAGGAAAAAGGAAGGAACCTGAAGTGTTGATCCATCCTGAAGTTGCCAAGAAAGTGCTGGAACAAAGAACAAAAAGGCAGAGAGCACGAGAATCGAGCAAGATGGGAGAAGCTCATGGTGTTCTGAACCCTCCGAAACCATCTGCTGATTTGGTTGAAAAGCCAGTACAAAAGAAGAATCAAGCTGAGAAGCCAATCAGGAGAAAATTGTCAGGAGAATTTTCTGAGGCAGATATTGCTGAAGCCCAAAGGAGTGAAGATTCTGAAACTGATGATCTATTTAAAGAGGGATTTGGAGAATATGATGTCGTTTCAAAGAGAATAAATTGGGATTGACACAACTCAGTAAAGATAATGGAAGCTGAAAAGAGGAGGAAGGTTGTTGCTTCTGTGTCAGGGGTAGAAATGACCAGAAAAGCAAGGGAGGAAGCAAAGAGAATCAGGGGTAGATTTCAGAGGTTTGTCCTAAGGAGGAGAGGACCAAGGAAAAGGCAATGGCCTCATACAGACAAATGGATGCCTATTAAGACGAATGACAAGTGGGAGAAAGCCAAGAGGGAGTTTGTGTTTAAAAATGATATATTACAAGCTTGGCCTCATTCTATCTCTGACAGAGATGATGCATTCATTGCATATCTGCTGAGGAATTTCATTGATATGTGTCAAAAATGGTTTGATTTGTTTGACACTCTGGGTTATCAGTTGAAAGCTCTAGGACAAATGAAGTATCCACCACCCAAGTTTAGAAATGGGATGATCAATTATGACTTCATATATGCAGACTTTGTGGATCAAGCATAGTATCTTGGACTAACTGGGAATGATGCGAGGATCATTCAGGAAATAGAAGAGATGAAGAAGAGATACTATGGAATGTTCAACCTAGATCCTCCATCTGATGAAATTGAGTCTGAAAAAGAATGAAGTTGTGATCTGATGTTCAGTAGAGTAGGATAAATGTTGTATCCTGTACTTATGATCTTTTCTATCAATGAAAACTCTATTGATTTTTGCCTGAAAAGATAATATCTCATTATCTTACTGATGTCTTGCCTTGTTATAACTGTTGGTTACTTGTCTTAGGAAATGAAAACCTGAGTAGGTGTAAGGTTCTGTTTTCTTTTGATACTGTAACAAAATGGTTTTGGCATCATCAAAAAGGGGGAAATTGTTGGGAGATGAATTTAATAAAGATTTTGATTAGATCCCAAAACCCCTGAGTTTGACATGTATCAGAATGTTTTGGTAGATCAGGGTCAGGTTTTCTCTAGATGATAGGATCAGGACTATCTGCACCATGTATAGTCAGCAGATATAGATCAGGATAGATAGGGATACTCCAGAAGACCCTGAAGTCAGAAGACCCTGAAGACTGAAGATCCTGAAGACTGTTTTGCACTGACCCAGAAGACCCTGAACATCTATATCTGAGTAAATGGTGTTTTGTTCATTCTTAGTACACACAAAGCTAATGTTATACATTTGTGGACAATAGGAGCATATCAGTTCAGTGTGGTTGACTTAAAAAGAGCTGTTTTGTTTGTCTCTACTAAAAGGAAAACTTCGACCAATGAGGAGGCAACAACAACGTATTTTACTTACACCGAAAGCGACATATCTCTAAAGAAATGTCAGGACTGGTATCTTCCAGTTCACAGAAAGTAGTGATTGGCTGCTTTGGTTACTTGTTACCCAATCCATGCAAAGGCGTGTTCAAACCCTAATATAGCCATTCATTACTAACCAAATAAGGAAACCCTTGATGCTATCTCTTCCAATGAATAGTTTTTAAAGAGTGGCCTTGGTGAGTTGCCTATAAATACCAGTGATCTTCACCATTGCAAGGTTATGGGAAATCAAGCAACTGCAGAGCTCATTCATATTCAAGTTTATACTGTGAAGCACTCGAAACCGTAAGAATTTTCCAAGTGTTTCATCTTTGTAGAGAGCTCATTCACTAAGCCTAGATTCAAGCATATTCAAAGCTTAGTTAGAGATATCCTAGCCTTTTACCTTGTGTTTATTGTAAAAGGATATCTCACCTTAGTTGGAAACCAACCAAAACCCAAACCCTTTTGTTAGGTAGTTTGAGTGTGCAGTTGTTGAAAAGTGAGAGTTGTAAAGAGTGAGTAAGCTGCAGGAGTTCAGCTTGAAAGCTCTAGAGAAGAAGTTAGTAAGTTGCTTGTGTTAAGTCTGAAAGCTTGTGTGTGTTGAGTTAGTAAGGTGCAGTGTAGTTCAGCTTGAAAACTCATAGTGGAAAGTTAGTAAGTGGCTGAGTTCACCCTGAAAGCTTAAGGTGGTAGTAGTAGTGTGCTAAGGAATTTCTCTGAGGATTAGAGAGAGTGGACGTAGGAGCTTGAGTCTCTGAACCACTATAACTTGCTGTGTAAATTGCTTTCTGTTTTGCATATTATCTGTTGCATTATTTCACTGAAAGCATACTAAGTTTTCAGATATTCAGTTGGAACCAATCCACTGAGAGTGGATTAATTTGATCACAGCCTTAACCACTATTTTACTGAGTAACAAAAGATTTTCAGCAAAGTAAACGAGTATAAACCTAGGGCCTACACATTCCGCACTCTAGATAAGCTAGTATAGATAGTTGTCACACTGATCAACTCACCTGAGTAGTCAGTAAGATCATTATCTACTCCAAGCTTATTTGGAACTCTGTTTTAATACCTAGATCGGTTTGGCTAATCTGAAGTCTCTGAAAGCCGCTCAGCGTTATTGTCTCAGTAGACTTTGACTCAGAACATCTTGTGCTTCTCAGGACTAATTCTCAGGACATCCTGACTCACTGATCACAGTTTTGGTGAAAAGTTTGTAAAATCACTATACACGTTTACCCCCCCCCCCCATAGACGTGTGAGCCTCGTTTGCCCCGGGACCAACACCCCGCATCCGTGCAACATAGATAGCTTTAAATCACTTATTTGTATATTATAATAACTTTTGGTATGTTTGCAAACTCGATAAACTAATTAAATTAAACACTTAAAAGCAGTTTTCTTGAAGCACCACTCCTCATGCTTCTATTAACTTAAAAGTACTTCTCATTATTATAATAAATAATATTATAATTTTATCCTCATAATTTTAATAATACTACAACTTTGTCATCATTTATCTCTATTTTTAATAAGGATCTTTTTGTAAAGTTGCTAAAAGTGATTTGTTTTGCAAACACTGTAATTTCTAAAATACTGATTAAAAGTACTTTGTTTGAAAACACTATCCACTTTCAATTTTACTACTAAATAAATTTTAATCACTTTGAAAGAAGTATTATTGTTTAAAAACACACCCTAAATATGGCCGAATGTTAAATTTTTTAGTACATCTCTCGTGAAACAAGACTTACTTGAACTCTATTTTTTATGTTATTATTTAATTTTCAAAATATCGCTATTTATTACATTAAGTATTATTATTTAAAAAATATATGATTTTATGTGGTTTTCTTTTACAAAATTATGAATTAGTAACACTTCATGCATTTTGTATATTAAATAGTGATACGTTGATTAGAAAAAAAAATGAGATAACTATTAGGCACAATTTGTAATGGTCCTTTACAATTTACTACTAACAAAAAGAAAAGTTGCAACTCAATACAAAATAAGCTATAAATGTATAAAAATAACCCCAACTAGAAGTTTCTAAATATTTTTTCACATTTCTAAAATATTAAATTCATTTCCCAAGACATAAGAGCTTTCACCCCTTCATTTATTTTCAACTATCACTGGCTGTCATTTCATCCTTAAAAAATTGCAGAGTTTCATCATTTGCTTAATTAAAAAGCTAAAAAGCTTCTCATTGGAAATTAATTTACAAGGCTCTTTCAAATTAATTTTTTGCACATATACACAAAATTTATTAATGCAATTTTTTATTTATTTATTTTTGTGCAAAATTATTTTATTCATAAGAACAAAATATTATACATATTGAACATAAGAAAAAAAAAATTGAACATTACCCACCAAATTTATGCATGCAATTTTTTAATTTATTTTGTTGTATGTGCAATTATTTTATTTATTTTTGTGCAAACTTGTTCTATTAATAAGAACAAAATATTGCACATTGAATATACGAAAAAAATTTGATCATTACCCATAAAAATATATTCCTGCAATTTTTAGTATGTGCATTTTTTTATTATTTTTGTGCAAACTTGTTCTATTCACAAGAACAAAACATTGCACATGTTTAACATACAAAAAAAAATAAAAAATTGAACATTACCAAAAACAAATTGCACGCAATTTTTTCGTATGCACAATTGAATTTGTTTATTTTTTTTTATTAAAATTTGTTATATATATAAGAACTAAATATTGCATATATTGAGCATACAAAACAAAAAAAAAAGAATATTACCCACAAAAAAATTTGCACATGACATTGATTTCATGGGGAGGAAATAGAGTGTGAGAAATTTAGAAACCCAACTTATTATTTCTCTTCAATTAAGGGTATATTTAACATTTTAACTGTAATTTATAGCTATTAATAACCTTTTAAAAAGGTAGTATCTAATAGCAAACGAGTCTTACAATTTATATTTATTAATAATTATTTCTAGAAAGATTTATGTGAACTCGAATTCACTGAAGTTTCTATGATTTACTTAAGATATCGACTTAGACTATATTTATCAACAATTCAATCCAATCCAATCTCTTAATAAATAATTCATTTATCTCTCCTTCATGTACACAACCTCCTATATAATTCAACCCAACCTCATTTTTTTTTTAACTTTATTAGTGACCCAACTCAATCTAATTTTTTTTATTTTTTTTAATAATTGTATATTGGGAGTTTGAATAATTTTTGGAGTTTGAAAAATAATCTGAATGACTTAAATCCATGATACAAATTAGGAGAGATGATATAAAATATGATAAATTTTGAAAAAGAAAAGAAATAGTATGAGATTGTGATTCAAAATATATCAATATCTCTTATCTATTAAAGGTAAATCACTCCCTATTTCTATAAAGCCTCTATTTTAAATTTTAAGAATTTTATGAAGAATTATTTATGGTATTTTAATATTTAAATTTTAATCATTTATTTTTTAAGAATAGTCTTGGGGTTTTTCAAATAGTTTATGAGTTTAACTTAAATCTCAGTCATCAATTGCTTAATTGTGTATCTGACACATCCATCTATTGTAGATTAGGATTAATACTAGCATCTCTCAACGTGTATTACGCGGGATTGAAAATAGTATTTATATTATTAATTTTAGATTAAATATTTTAAACATTTAATTAGTTTGATTAAGTTAATTATAGACATAATTTTTTTCTTTATAATGTTGTATGTGCATATTTTTCACAAATTTTTTATTCTAAATTATAAATTATGTACTATGTATTTAATATAATGTATATGTGCAATGACAATTGACAGATGAAGGAAGACATACATTGTGAGAAAATTCCAGGACCATAAATTTGGCTATTGAATCAAAATTTAAATGTAACATAAATTATATTATACCATAAATAAAAGGAAACTCATAAAAAATATAAACATAGAATAAAACTATGAATATGTATACTATTTAATAAAGGAGCATTTTATACATGTTTTTTACTATTCGATACATGTTTGATACACTGTGATACCTTTTACTGAATCTGCTTAATGGAATATAATCATATTCTTCATCTACGACAAATATTTTTTCAGCTACTCCATAGTAATCAGAAAATTAATAAACTTTTAGCTCTGAAATTTCAACCCATGAATCCTTCATGGAGATCGAAGCAATGTTATAACAATTCTACGAACAAGAAAGTGATCTTCATGGAAGGAATCGTGATTACAAGGAGAAGAATTGAATATATTTGTGAGAGAGATAAGCGTCTAACAGAAATGAATTCTAAGTAAGTGGAAGAGAGTGAGGTGCTATCTTATTTATACAATGCGGCTGTGATATGAGAAGTAACCTGAAATAATACCTTTACATGTGTCAACTAATACTAATAGTCAAAATGACTTTATTTTTGTGTTGACTCCCTTTATATCCCCCTCAAAATGGGAGTGTATGTTGGTAAGTCCCATTTTGGACTTAAAATCTTGAAAAACACTAGGACCCAATGGTTTAGTAAGTATATCACTCAAATTCTTTGATGTTGGTATTTGCACAAGCTTGATGGACCTTCTTGTATCTTTTCCCTTGTGAAGTGACAATCTATTTGGATGTGTTTTGTTCTTTCATGTAACACTAGATTATGGGCTATTGAGAAGGCTGGCCTGCTGACAGTATAAAGAATAGCAGGTTGAGAATGGTTGATTTGCAAATCTTGCAGTATATAAAACACCCACTGCAGCTCACAAGATGATAAAGCCATTGCTCTATATTAAGCCTCTGCTGAAGACTTGCTCACTATTGGTTGTTTCTTGGATTTTTAGGATATTAATGAGTCCCCAAGATATATTATGCATACCTTGTGATACTCCTCCGAGTGAGTTCACACCTTCCCTAATCAGAATCAATAAATGCTTGAAGCTTTAAATCATTCTTCTTTGAGAAGAAAATCCCTTGTCCAGGATTTGCTTTCAAGTATCTGAATAACCTGTGTATTGCAGACAAATGTGTCTCTGTGGGCTTGCTCTTGAATTGGGTTAATGTCTGTATAGAATAAGATAAATTAGTTCTAGTAATAGTCAAATAGAGTAACTTACCAGCAATCCTTTCATAACTAGAAGGATCTTGCAATAAAGGTGAAGTTTCAGACATGTAAGGTTGTTTAGAATCAATAGGAGTAGAACAAGGTCTACTACCAAGATATCCAATATCATCTAATATATCTAATGCATATTTTATTTGACACAATTGTAAAACATTATCATTTCTATTTACCTCAAAGTATATACTTCAATGTACCAAGGTCTTTAATGGTAAATTTATTGTTAAGAAAAGTTTTAACTCTCTAAATCTCATCAATACTATCACCAGTAAGTATAATATCATCAACATAGCATAACAAAACAGTAAGATGACCATCAGATTGTGTAGTGAACAAAGAAGTATCAGCATGAGACTGAAACAATTTCAAGAAGGGAAACAACGAATTTATGAAACCATTGCCTTGATGTCTGTTTGAACCCATACAAGCACTTGTTTAACCTGCAAACTCTTGTGTCAGTATGCTCAAGATAACCAGGGGAGGGGACATGTACACCTCTTCTACTAGATTTGCATGTGAGAAAGCATTATTGACATCCAATTGATGAATGTGCCAATTTTTAGAAATAGCAACAACAAGCAAAATTCATACAATAGTAATCTTTGCAACGGGTGAAAAAGTATCAAAATAATCTATTCTCTCCTCTCATAAAATAGAAGCATCAACCCTATACTTTACTTTATAAACTCACTTACACCCAATGCAATATTTGCAAGTTGGTAAAGAAACTAAAGACCAAGTGTGAGTCCTTTCTAATGCTTGAATTTCCAAATTCATTGCATTTTGCCAATTAGGATCTTTACTGGCTTGCTTATAATTTTTGGGTTCAATTATTTGAGAAATTGCAGCTACAAAATGGGTATGTGCAGGAGATAGTCTTTGGACAGAAAGTTAATAAAAAATAGGGTAAACTTTTCCTTTAGTGTTAACCATATTAGCAGTATGAGACAAAGTAGAAGAACCTGGTAAACTAGTCTCATAGACTTGAACATATGCAGGAGGATGTCTATCTCTTGTTGATCTTCTATTCTGTAACTCAAGAGAATGATCAGTAACCATAGTTGGCAAAATAGATGTAGCATGACTATTAGAATTATGAGAAATTTCCTCATGTAAGTTAATATGATTTTCAGAAATCTGATCAGAGTCTGTTTGAACAGGAAAAGAATCATGAACAAAATGTAACAACTGACCTTCTTCATCATGAACCAGAGAATCATCCAATGCCAACCTTTCAACAAATTTTTTATCTAAGAACATATATGTGGCTTTCTTGTCAGAATAAGGAAAAATAGTTTCATAGAATCTTACATTCCTAGAAATAATGATTTTACTAGTAGAAATTTCAAGGAACCATTTGTGCCAAAAGGATATCCAAGCATAACACATTTAGTAGCTCTAAGATGAAATTTGTGTCTATGAGCCGATAAAGTGCTAACAAAACATAAGCAACCTAAAACCCTCATATGATCATAAACTGGAAGTTTGTCAAAAAGTTACTCAAAAAGGAATTCTTTTATTCAAAACAAGAGTAGGAATCCTATTGATTATTTGAGAAGCAGTTAAAACACACTTACTCCAGAAATGAAGAGGCAAACAAGATTGAAATAATAGAGCTCTAGAAACTTGAAGCAAGTGCTGATGTTTTCTTTCCACTGTTGCATTCTGTTGTGGAGTCTCCACACAAGATGTCTGATGAATTATACCATTTTTATCATAAAAATCTTTAAGGAAAAACTCAGTTCCATTGTCACTTCTATGAACCTTAATCTTTTTATTAAGCTGAGTATTCACCATATTGTAAAATTTAGTCAAAGAAATACTAAGATCAGACTTTGCTTTCAAAAGATAAACCCAAGTGCACCTACTGAAACATAAATAATAGTCAAGTAATACTTGTGACCAGTATGTGAAACAGTAGAAAAAGGACCCCAAATATCACAACGAATCAAATTGAAAGGAACATCTAAAACAAAAACACTATTATTAAAAGGTAGCCTCTTTTGCTTAGCTAAAAGACATATATCACAAGGAATATCATTCTGGTCTTTTACATTGCTGCCTTTGATATGAGACAAACGTTTCAGAAAAGCATGCTCTAATCTAGAATGCCAAAGCTTAAAACTAGAAGCATCCTTAGTGCTCAAACAAATAGTACTTTTATTAGCAATAGAATGCAAACAAGTAGAAATAGGAAATTTCAAATGGTATATGTTGGTCCCGGGGTAAACGAGTTTCACACGTGTATGGGGAGGGGGGAATACACGTGTATAACGATTTTTCAACTTTTAAAAACAAACTATAATCAGAGAGTCAGGTTGTCCTGAGTTTCAGTCCTGAGAAGCACAAAATGTCCTGAGTCAAAGTCTACTGAGACAATAACACTGAGCGGCTTTCAGAGACTTCAGATTAGCTCAACTGATTCTGAGTTTCTACAGCAGAGTCCAAATAAGCTTGGAGTAGATAATAATCTTACTGACTACTCAGGAGAGTTGATCAGTTTGACAACTATCTATATTAGCTTATCTAGAGTGCGGAAAGTGTAGGCCCTAAGTTTATACTCGTTTTACTTTGCTAAAAATCTTTTCTTTAATGAAACAGTAGTTAAGGCTATGATCAAGTTAATGCAACCTCAGAGGATTGTTTCCAACTGAATTTCAGAAAACCTCAGAATGCTTTCAGTGAAAATATGTAACAGATAATAATGTAGAGCAGAAAGCAAACAACACAGCAATTATAGT
This sequence comes from Stenogyne calaminthoides, assembly GCA_037126765.1. Taxonomy (NCBI): domain Eukaryota; kingdom Viridiplantae; phylum Streptophyta; class Magnoliopsida; order Lamiales; family Lamiaceae; genus Stenogyne; species Stenogyne calaminthoides. The sequence goes on from JBBCBC010000033.1 coordinate 14,146,937, forward strand.
GGTTCAGAGGCTCAAGCTCCTACGTCCACTCTCTCTGATCCTCAGAGAAATTCCTTAACTCACTACTTCTACTACCTTAAGCTTTCAGACTGAACTCAGCAGCTTACTAACTTTCTACCAAGAGTTTTCAGGCTGAACTACTGCAACTTACTAACTCAATATACACAGAAGCGTTTAGACTGAACAATCAACTTACTAACTTCTTCTACTCTTTACAACTCTCACTTCTCCAACAACTACACACATACAAACTACCTAATCAAAGGGTTTGTGTTTTGGTTGGTTTCCAACTAGGGTGAGATATCCTTTTTACAATCAAACACAAGTAAAAGGCTAAGATATCTCTAACTAAGCTTTGGATATATCTTAGATCCAGGCTTAGTAAATGAGCTCTCTTCAAAGATGAAACTCTTGGAAAATTCTTAGGGTTTCGAGTGCTTCACAAGATTAATTGAATAGGAATGAGCACTGGAGTTTCTTTGATTTCCCGTAACCTTGAAATGTCCAAGGCCTCTGGTATTTATAGGCAACTCTCCAGAAGTCTACCTTTGAAAACTATCCGTTGGAGAGATAGCATCTAGGGTTTCTTCTTAGAGTAATTGATGAACGACTACATTAGGGTTTGAACACACCCTTGTATGTTTTAGGAAATATCCAGACAAGTAGCCAATCACCAATTTCTGTGAACAAGACAAATATCAACGCTGCCATTTTTCAGGGACATGTCGCTTTTAGTTTCGGTAAAGTACGCTGTTGTCGCCTCCTCTTTTAGTTAACCACACCGATCTAATAATTTCCTTAGTGTTCACGAACGTATAACATTCTCTTTGTTTGTACTAAGAATGAACAAACACTATTAAACTGGAAGTGACTTGTTCAGGGTCTTTTGATTCAGTACAAAACAGTCTTCAGGATCTTCTGGTCTTTAGGATCTTCTGGTCTTTAGGATCTTCTGGTGTTCAGGATCTTCTGGTCTTCAAGTTCTTCTTAACTTCAGTATGTTTTAGGTCTTCAGTACTCTTCTGAGATCTTCAGTTCAAAACTTTGTTAAGACTTATCCTATCCTGAACTATATCTACTGACTATACATGGTGCAGATAATCCTGAATCTAAATACAATTTGAAACCTGATCCTATACTACCAAGATTGTCCTGAAACTTGTCATACTCAGGGGTTTTGGGATCTATTCAAAATATCTATTAAATTCATCTCCCAACAATTTCTCCCTTTTTGATGATGCTAAAACCATCTTGTTACAAGCTTGCAAACAGAAGTAAACCTATCATCTATTCAGGTTTCAAATCATAAGGCAAGTAAAACAAGAAAAAAGGCAACTATCAAATAATCAGTATGATAATGAGAAATTATCTTTTGATCAACATAAAATCAGTAGAGTTTTTCATTAAGCTCAAAAAACTAAAAGTACAAGTTACATTGGTTTTGTCATGTAATCTACTGAAACAAAAGAAACAAGATACTCAATCTTCATCAGACTCTATTTCATCTGCTGGTGGCTTCAGGTTGGACATTCCATAGTATCTTTCCTTCAGCTCTTCTCTCTTCTGGATGGTTTGAGCATCACTCCCTGTCAGTCCCAGATACTAAGCCTGATCCACAAATTCAGCACGGATGAAATCATAGTTGATCATTCCATTTTTGTATTTCGGTGGAGGATACTTGATTTGACCAGGAGCCTTCAGCTGATAACCCATAGTATCAAACAAATCAAACCATTTATGGCATATATCAGTGAAGTTATGCAGTATGTAGGCAATGAATGCTTCATCTCTATTAGTGTGGGGCTGGGGCAAATTCTGCAATACATCATAATTGAACACAAAATCCCTCTTGGCCGTCTCCCATCTGTCATTCAGCTCAATTGGAATTCATTTGTCCACATGAGGCCACATCATCTTCCTCTGATTGGTGCCTCTCCTCCTGCGAATCATCCTTTGAAAGCTTCCCAACTTTCTCTTGGCTTCCTCCCTCTCCTTTCTAGTCATTTCAGAACCTGACATAGAAGTAGCAGCCTTTCTCTTCTTCTCAGCTTCAATTGCTTTCACTGAGTTGTGCCAGTCCCAATTGAGTCTTTTGGTGGATACATCATACTCACCAAATCCTTCTTTGAAGAGATCATCAATCTCAGACTCCTCATCCTTCTCAGTAACTTCCTGAATATCTACCTCAACACCTTCCTCAAAGTCCTGAGCAAGCTTCCTCTGAGTGGTCTTCCTGCTGACTGGTTTAGCCAGTTGCTTCTTCTTCAGTGGTTTTTCAATGAAGGCAATAGATTGTTCAGGCTTCTTCTGAGGATTCAAGATTCCATGAGCCTCTCCTTGCTTACTGGACTCTTGTTTCCTCTGCCTCTTCGTTCTTTGCTCAAGTACCTCCATTGCAGCTTCAGGATGGATCAGTACTTCAGGCTCTTTCCTCTTTCCTCTATGAATTTCAGTAGTAAACTGTTCAGCTTGTTTTTCTAGAGGTGGCAGGGCAGCCAAGCTTGTCATAACTTTCCCCCTTTTTAGCATCATAATTTGCTATCAGCTCGGAAAGGGTTCTGTCCATATGTAGTTGCTCTCTGCCGATTGAGAGAACTTCTAATGCCACTTGGAAATGTTCATCCTGAATCCTCTGTAGACCACCATAGGTTGCTTTCATCTTTTCCATCAGGGAATTGCTAATCTCCTCAACAGCTGATTTGATCATTTCATCAGTCTTGGATTTCAAAAAATCCTCAAGCACTTTTGATCTCAAATCAAACTGTCTCTCCATTTCTTCCTTCATCTCCTTAGCCACATCATCTATTTTTGCAGTAAATGTAGTAAACTTGCTATCATTGGCAGTGGATAGTAAATTTACCTGAGCAGATGTTACCATAGATGTGCTAAGGGCTTTGATGGATTCGCCCTGAGAAGTTTGTGCCTCAGCAAGTTTGGACACTTCACCAACCAGAGGTTCAAGCTTTGCCATCTGACCAATCATAGGCTCAAACTTGATTAACTTCTCAACAAGAGGTGTGAAATCAACTGTTGGTTGCGGAGGAATTGGAATTTCTTCTTCAGCTTCAGTCTGAAGTCCTACTTCAACAAATTCAGTAGGAGTTGCTGTAGGCTCCTGAGGGGTTTCTTTCATAGTAATCATCTGAAGTTCAGGACCTTTCTGAACTTGTTCCCCCTGAACAGTTGCTCCAGCCTCAACATTCTTCTGACTATCCTCAGCAAGGTCCTTGTTAGTTTTGTCTTGAGAGGGGTCCTCCTTGTCTTGACCCTCATCAGTAGGGATGTCAACGGGCCGGGTCGGGTTGGGTACTTGAGTACCCAGACCCAACCAATTCTTTGTTCGGGGCGGGGCGGGTCGACCCGCCTCGGGGCACGGGTCGGGGTGGGTCAACCCGTTATAAAGAAAAAATTAATTGTTTTTTAAAATATTTAATATAAATTTAAGATTTTAATTGAAAGAATTAATAAATGTTATTAGAAGCATGTTTATAAATTTGTTTTCACATTTTAAAGATATTGATATCAATATGATTTTTTGTTAAATTACCATATTGTATTTAAAATGATGTTTTATCAATATATATTGACCTAAAATATATTTATAAAGTTATATATTATATATAATATATATTAAAATTTAATATGAAAACGGGTCCAAACGGGTCGGGCCGGGTCAGGGTAAGAGTGATACCCAGACCTGACCCGCTACGGGGCATGGGTCTGGGCGGGGCGGCGCGGGTCGGGCCAATGTTGACATCTCTACTCATCAGTTCCCTCAGGCTGATCAACATCCTGCCTTTCAGCAAGCTTTCTTCGGACTAGCTCTTCAAATTCAGCTTGTTGGTCCCGGGGTAAACGAGTTTAACACGTGTATGGGGGGGGAAATATACGTGTATAGTGATTTTTCAACTTTTAAATACAAACTATAATCAGAGAGTTAGGTTGTCCTGAGTTTCAGTCCTGAGAAGCACAAAATGCCCTGAGTCAAAGTCTACTGAGACAATAACACTGAGCGGCTTTCAGAGACTTCAGATTAGCTCAACTGATTCTGAGTTTCTACAGTAGAGTCCAAATGAGCTTGGAGTAGATAATAATCTTACTGACTACTCAGGAGAGTTGATCAGTTTGACAACTATCTATATTAGCTTATTTAGAGTGCGGAAAGTGTAGGCCCTAAGTTTATATTCGTTTTACTTTGCTGAAATTTTTTTCTTTAATGAAATAGTGTTTAAGGTTGTGATCAAGTTAATGCAACCTTAGTGATTGTTTCCAACTGAATTTCAGAAAACCTCAGAATGCTTTCAGTGAAAATATGCAACCGATAATAATGCAAAGTAGAAAGCAAACAACACAGTAATAATTTGTTGAAGTGATAGGCATACCTCTTTTGTACAAACTACTTCGGCTTTTGATTTCGCATGAGTGCCGAAACATAGTTGTGAGACAAGAGAGCCATCTTCTCCTTCTTTGAGATTGACCACAAACTATAAGACCTCTTGTGGCAATTCTAACTCTGGCATATTGCTAACCAGCTTATCCAACCGTGCCATTCGAAGCAAGTTCAACGCTTCTTCTTCAATCAGGGTCGTCTTGTTGTCGATCATCGTAACAACATGTTCGAAATATGGTTTTTCTGTTTCTGCGAGGTTTTTAATAATAGCAAAACATGGAAACTCCATTGTAGGTTTTGGATTATGAAGAAATGAAGGGTTTGATAATCTGGAGGGTTAGAAAAACAGAGTGTAAAAGTGTTATGATCTCGGAAAATTTGGGGTATATATATGATCTGAAGAAATAGATCAAGGGCTAAGATTGAATCAGAATGAACGGTTGTGATTTAATCTTTGGTTGATATAATCTAAATGTTTATTTGCTATTAATAGCAAATAATCAGATATGCAGAATAAATGATAACAATTAGGGTGACAAAATGATGTTTCACTCTAATCGAGGTAACCCTTTGATGTCCTACCAAAATATTAACCAATAGAAATCCTTCAAACATTCCCTTTAAAAGTTTAGGTCTTTTATATTTATTTCAAATGATTACTGACTGAAATAAATGCTTGTGAGTAAATGCATGTGTCTAGTGTGCTTCAGGATTAATTGAATACTTAATCCTTATTGAAAACTGACCGTGACAAAAACCATCCTGATTCTCAGTTTCCATCCTGAGAGATTTTTGTCCTGAGTTTTTCTTACAAAAAAAAACTTCATGCATCTGAAGAGCTTCTCCCTTCAGGATAAATTACTCACCTGGATCCAACATCCCTAATTCTACTGATAATTTCTGAAATCTTGACTCAACCAATGGCTTAGTAAGAATATCAGCTCTCTGTTTATCAGTATGAATTTTGTCCATCCTGATGTCTTTTTTCTCCACATGGTCTCTAATGAAATGATGCCTGATATCTACATGTTTACATCTAGTGTGCAATACCGGATTTTGTGAAATAGCAATAGCACTGTTATTGTCACAAAATATATGTACTTCATTGGCTATAATCTTGTAATCCCTCAATTGTTGTCTTAGCCAAAGAATCTTTGCATAGCAGCTTCCTGCAACCATGTATTCAGCTTCAGTAGTACTAGTTGCTACTAAGGTCTGTTTCTTAGAGAACCAAGATATCAGTTTGCTTCCTAGAAATTGATAAGTTCCTGAAGTGGACTTCCTGTCAATTCTGCAACCACCATAATCAACATCTGAATAACCAGTTAATTCAAGGTTATCATCAGCTGGATACCACAATCCTTTATTCACTGTGGCTTTTAGATATCTCAGTATCTTTTTGGCAGCTTCCATGTGACTAGCCTTTGGATTGGCTTGATATCTTGCACATATCCCAACAGCAAAAGTTATATCAGGCCTACTTGCTGTGAGATAGAGCAACGATCCAATGATCCCTCTATAATCAGTATGGTTAACTGACTTGCCTTCAGTATCAGGATCCATCTTGTAGTTAGTATTCATAGGTATTCTAACTGCATTGCAATTCTGAATACCATACTTGGCAATCAGATCTCTGGTGTATTTTGCCTGATTGATGAAAATTTATTCTTTTGACTGTTTCACCTGAAGTCCTAGAAAGAAATTCATCTCCCCCACATTGATATCTCAAACTTTCCTTTCATCAGTGTAGAGAATTTCTCACACAACTGATGATTTGGAGATCCAAAAAAAATGTCATCTACATAGATCTGAACTAGTAAAATATCTTTCCCATCTTCTATCCTGAATAAGGTTCTATCCACAGTTCCTTTGGTAAAACCATGGTCAGTAAGAAATTGAGATAGAGTATCATACCAGGCTCTAGGTGCTTGCTTTAGACCATATAAGGCTTTCCTGAGACTATAAACTTGGTACTCTGACAGAATCCAGGAGGTTGTTCCACATAAACGCCTTCTTTAAGCACACCATTCAGAAATGCACTTTTCACATCCATTTGATATACCTTAAATTTCATGTGAGCAGCATATGCAAGAAACAGTCTAATGGCTTCTAGCCTTGCAACTGGTGCAAAGGTTTCATCATAATCCAAGCATTCTTCTTGGGAATAACCTTGTGCAACTAGCCTTGCCTTGTTTCTTACAATGACATTGTTCCCATCTCTCTTATTCTTGAATACCCATTTAGTTCCAATCACATTGTGCTTCTTAGGTCTATCTACTAACTCCCAAACTTCATTCCTAGTAAATTGATTCAGCTTTTCTTGCATAGCAATAATCCAGTTTGAATCTTGAAGAGCTTATTCAATCTCAGTAGGTTCTTTCTCAGATAGGAAGCAGCAGAACAAAGCACTTTCTCCATGGAACCTTCTTGTTTTAACTCCTTCAGATAGATCTCCCACAATCTGACTTGTAGGTGACTATCTAACCATGTTCTCCTGGATGTTCCCCCTTCAGTGATATCCTCAACATCAGAAATGTTAGGTTCAGGTAATTCATTGAACTCAGGGAACAACAAGAAAGGAAAGAGAGAATCGTCTTCCTCAGGGGATATTTTGTTCAAAACATTGTCAGTGACATTTGTTCCCCCTTGGTTGATAGATTCAGAGTTTGTCTCAGCTGTGACCACATCTTCATCTGCATTACATACCTGAGTTTGAACTGGTGTTTGTTCAGATTGGTCAGCTCCAGCTTGGCTTTCCTTCAGTGGAGAACTATCATCCTGAGTACCACCAGCCTGAGTGTTTTCATCCTGAGTCTCTTCTTCCTCTGAGTCAATTTCACTCCATTCATAGTAAGTGATTGACTTCTTCTTTTCAGGCTCAAATGATGGTTTGACATTCTTCTTCAGGCTAAGTCTGGTGATCTTCTTTGTCAAGTATCCTGATTCTTATGAACACAAGTAGATTCATCAAAAACAACATGAGGTGTTTCTTCCACAATAAGGGTCCTACAGTTGTAAACTCTGAATGCTTTACTAACTTCAGAATATCCTAAAAATATTCCTTCATCAGCTTTGCTATAAAATGTTTTCAACTGATCTTTACCATTGTTGTGTATGTAACACTTACAACCTAACACACAAAAGAAAGAAACAAGAGGCTTCCTTTCATTCCATAGTTCATATGGATTTTTTCCTTGATTCTTTGTCAGCGTGGATCTGTTCTGAGAGTAGCATGCAGTGTTGACTGCCTCAGCCCAAAATCTCTTAGGAATGTCAGCTTCAACAATCATTGTTCTTGCAGCTTCTTTTAGAGTCCTATTTCTTCTTTCAGCAACACCATTTTGTTGAGGGGTCCTTGCAGCTGATGTTTCATGAGTTATTCTATTTGCTGCACAATAATCAGATATAATATGGTTGATAAACTCAGTGCCTTTATCAGATCTGATCTTGACCACACTCAGATTCTTTTCAGTACTGAGTCTTTTCAGTAACTCTGGCAGTTTGGTCTGAGTTTCTTTCTTACTGAGTAAGAAAATGACCCATGTATATCTTTAGTAGTCATCAACTACTACCAGTGTATATTTCCTGACATTAGTACTCACAGATGTTAATGGACCAAAGAGATCCATATGTAACAGTTGAAGTATTCTATCAGTAGAAACTTCTACTTTGCTCTTGAATGATGCTCTAATTTGTTTGCCTTTCTGACAAACATCACAAACATGAACTTTACTGAACACTTCAGTAGGTAACCCTCTCACAAGTGCTAATCTTGCAAGTTTATTTAGGGTTTTGAAGTTTAAGTGGTTCAGTCGTTTGTGTCATAACCAACTGGTTTCAGTAGCCTTTTTGGACATTAAACATGTATCCATAGGAGTATGCCTCCAATCAGCAAGATACACATTTTCTTTTCTAGTACTAGTTAGTAATACTTGTTGTGAAACATTATCTTTCACATAGCACAAGTTCTTTGAGAATTCAACACTGAATCCTTTTTCACATAATTGACTGATAGAAAGCAAGTTATGCTTTAAACCAGACACATATGATACTCCATGGATATGAACAGTATCAATTTCAAGTGTTCCATATCCTTCTGTTTGTCCTTTGAAATTATCTCCAAAAGTTATTCGAGGGTCTTTCTGTTCAACATAGTCAGTGAGCAAATGCTTGTATCCCGTCATGTGTATTGAGCATCCACTGTCCAAGTACCATGCAACAGGTGCAACTTCAGTTCCACTCATCATGGCTATGCTGTCTTCTTTCAGTTCAGTGCCCTTTTCCTTCACCTGAAAAACAAATCAGGCCTTAGGTACCCATTTGGTGTAGGGTCCTACCAGGTTAGCTGTACCTTTTGGAACCCAAATCTGCCTGACAACTCTAATCACTTTAGAGTGGATGATTTGTCTTCCATAAACATCTACATACATATTCACCACCCTAGGTGCCTTGAAAGTATCCTGTGTATGAGTGCCCGCCTTAGCATGAACATGAGCCTTAGAGTTCTTCTTGGGTTCAGGCCTTTTGTTCCATTGCTTTGACCTTGGTGCAGCTGATCTCTGTCTCTGCTGACGTGGGTTCAGGAAACCTTTACCCTTAGGCAAGTGGGGTTTAGGTTGCCTGTACTGAAATTGTGGTCTTTCAGTAATCTGAGGACTTGGTCTCCTCATCTGAGAATTTCTCGGCTGAGTGTTTCTCTTCTGAGGATTCCTCTGATGGTTCAGGGCAGATTTGTTCAGGTTGGTATTCTTAGCCTGATGCTTCGAAGTACTGGCCTTAGGATTTCCTACTGATTGTTTAGGTTTTCTAGCCTTTTCCTGAGGTTTAGGCTTTTTTCCTGAACTTTCAGGTTCTCTGAAACCATAGGTCCTTTACCCTTATCCAAAACACGGGGTTGTTCTTCAATAAGAAGATCAGTACGAACGGCCGGTTTAACAAAGACAGTCTTAGTGTCACTTGTAGAAGCAGCATTTAAAAGATCATGTGAGGTTCCCCCTGGAATATATCCTAATCTAGTTTTTATAGTTGCAGGTCTTTGATAACTCTGAATTTCATCTATTGCATGAGATGCAGAATTCAATAGAGCTAACTTTCTCTGCACACTATCCTCACTTTTCTTTAGAGTCTCATGTTTCTCAAAGAGGTCATTGAACTCAGTTCTGATAAGCTGATTTTGTTCAGTGGATTTCTCTAACTTTCTTTTCAGGGCCTCTATCACCTTCTCTTTCTATGAGAGTTGTACTTTCAGAACATCAAGTTCATCAGTTACTCCCATCAATTGAGAAGTGATCTCAGCAGCATTAGTGTTTTTCCACTTCAGATTCTCAGCAGTCAGTACTTCATTCTGCTCTTGAGTTTCTATGAACAATTCTTGTAACACAGAATAGTCCTTCATCAGTTTTTCAAGGGAACTCATCAGGTCAAAATTACTGGTTACAAATGAACTTGATAACTCAGGTGTTTGTGTAGGAGCAACAATAGAGATAGAAGAATTTACCTCCTCAATAGCAACAAGGCAGACATCATCACTATCACTATCTGAGAACATCTCCTCTGAAGAGCTAGATCCTTCCTCAGAATGTTCTTCTTCAGCTATCATTGCCTTCTTGCTGGAATACTTCTTGTCTCTCTTGGCTTGCCTATCTTTTCTTTCCTTAGGACTCAACTCAGGGCAGTCATACTGGAAGTGTCCTTTCATCTTGCAGTTATAGCATCTGTTGGTATCATCATCCTGATCATTGTCTTCTTTGGATTTGTAGTCCTTCCTTCTGGATGAAGATCCTTCAGCTTTGTAGTCTTTCTTCTTCTCAGTAGACTTGTCTTCAGCTTCTGAGTTGTTCCTGTTCCTGTACCTGGTATCTTTATATACCTTTTATATTTTCCAAATTTGTGGTTCATTTTCTCAAATCTTCTTGCCATCATGACAATTGTCTTATCTCTTTCATCTTGAATTTTGTTAGATGAGATCTCAGGTTCTTTAGAACTACAGATTTTTCCTTGTGCTTTGAAAGCCACATTTTTGCTAGATGAAGAATCATCTTTGCAATCAGGTTTATTAGTTTTCTTATCAATCACAAATTCATAGGCTTTCAACTCAGAGAAAACATGTTGATATGGCATAGAGGCAATATCTTTGGTGTTTTCAATCACCACAACATGAATATCCCATTTCTTAGAGAGTCCTCTAAGGATTTTCAGAGCAATCTCTCTTTTGGGATATCTTTTCCCAAGAGCACTCAGATCATTCATAATGCTAGTGAATCTGACTTCAAGTCTTTCAATGGATTCACCCTCTTCCATTTCAAAACCATCAAATTTGGCAACAACCACAGATAGTTTGTTTTCTTTGATATGATCTGTGCCCTAACACATTATAGCAAGTGTGTCCCAAATTTCTTTGGCAGTTTCACAGTGAGAAATCATTCCCATAACACCATCATCATTAGTGTTATACAGTGTATCCTTAGCGATATAATCCAAGTTAACCAACTTCCTCTCTTCAGGAGTAAGTTGATCATCAGATTTGGGAAATTCATCCCTTGGATCATCTTTTTCAGCATCAGTAGATCTAGGATTAACAACCTTATACTCAAAAGGTCCTTGAGAAACAACTCTCCACATTCTCTCATGTTTAGAGTACAAGTGTGCCTGCATTCTCAATCTCCATAGATCATAGTTCTCAACTGAGAACATATGTAGTTTCTTAGAAGGCATGATGAAATAGCCTTATAAGATATCAACAGTAAGATCTATTCAGTACACCACCAAAGTCTCTCAGTAAACAAGACTATGGCTACCAAAGCAAGTGGTCAGTTAGAACCACTGCTTTGATACCATTTGTTGGTCCCGGGTAAACGAGTTTCACACGTGTATGGGGGGGAGATACACGTGTATAGTGATTTTTCAACTTTTAAAAATAAACTATAATCAGAGAGTCAGGTTGTCCTGAGTTTTAGTCTTGAGAAGCACAAAATGCCCTGAGTCAAAGTCTACTGAGACAATATTACTGAGCGGCTTTAAGAGACTTCATATTAGCTCAACTGATTCTGAGTTTCTACAACAGAGTCCAAATAAGCTTGGAGTAGATAATATTCTTACTGACTACTCAGCAGACTTGATCAGTTTGACAACTATCTATATTAGCTTATCTAGAGTGCGGAAAGTATAGACCCTAAGTTTATACTCGTTTTACTTTGCTGAAAATCTTTTCTTTAATGAAAGCAGTTGGTTAAATCAAGTTAAATCTTTCTTCCAATTGAATTTGAAGAAACCTCGGAATGCTTTTTAGTTATGCAATGATAATAATAATCTGAAAGTTAATGCAACAACTCGGCAAAGAATTATAGTTTCCAATCAAGCTCCTACGAATTTCTCGATCCTCGAAAAAATTCCTTAACTCACTACTTTTACCTTAAGTTTCGGAAAATATGCAATTAACTAACTTTCTACCAAGATTTTTTCAAATTTGAACTACAACAACTTACCAACTCAATATACACACAAACAACAATCACCACTAAAGAATTATTCTATAGAGTTTTCGTGACCACAATCAACTCTCAATTTTCCAACAACTACACACACAAACTACCTAATCAAAGGGTTTGGGTTTTGGTTGGTTACCAACTAGGGTGAGATATCCTTTTTTACAATCAAACACAAGTAAAAGACTAGGATATCTCTAACTAAGCTTTGGATATATCTTAGATCTAGGCTTAGTAAATGAGCTCTCTTCAAAGATGAAACACTTGGGAAATTCTTAGGGTTTCACTACTGAATGAGCTTCCTACGTCCTTTCTCTCGATCCTCAGAGAAATTCCTTAACTCACTACTTCTACTACCTTAAGCTTTCAGACTGAACTCAGCAGCTTACTAACTTTCTACCAAGATTTTTCAGGCTGAACTACAACAACTTACCAACTCAATATACACACAAGCGTTCAGACTGAACAATCAGCTTACTAACTTCTTCTATAGAGTTTTCAGACTGACCACAACAGCTTACTTACTCTTTACAACTCTCAATTTTCCAACAACTACACACACAAACTACCTAATCAAAGGGTTTGGGTTTTGGTTGGTTACCAACTAGGGTGAGATATCCTTTTTTACAATCAAACACAAGTAAAAGACTAGGATATCTCTAACTAAGCTTTGGATATATCTTAGATCTAGGCTTAGTAAATGAGCTCTCTTCAAAGATGAAACACTTGGGAAATTCTTAGGGTTTCGAGTGCTTCACAAGATTACTTGAATACGAATGAGCTTTGGAGTTGCTTTGATTTTTCGTAACCTTGAAATGTCCAACGCCTCTGGTATTTATAGGCAACTCTCCGGAAGTCTACCTTTGAAAACTATCTGTTGGAGAGATAGCATCTAGGGTTTCTTCTTAGAGTAATTGATGAACGACTATATTAGGGTTTGAACGCACCCTTGCATGTTTTAGAAAATATCCAGACAAGCAGCCAATCACCAATTTCCGTGAACAAGACAAATATCAACGCTGACATTCTTCAGGGACATGTCGCTTTCAGTGTCAGTAAAGTACGCTGTTGTCGCCTACTCATTGGTTGAAATCTTCCTTTGAACAGAGACAAACGAAATGGCTCTTTTAGTCAACCACACTGATTTGATAATTTCCTTAGTGTTCACGAACGTATAACATTCTCTTTGTTTGTACTAAGAATGAACAAACACTATTAAACTAGAAGTGACTTGTTCAGAGTCTTTTGATTCAGTACAAAAAAGTCTTCAGGATCTTCTGGTCTTCAGGTTCTTCTTAACTTCAATATGTTTTAGGTCTTCAGTACTCTTCTGAGATCTTCAGTTCAAAACTTTGTTAAGACTTATCCTATCCTGAACTATATCTACTGACTATACATGGTGCAGATAATCCTGAATCTAAATTCAATTTGAAACCTGATCCTATACTACCAATATTGTCCTGAAACATGTCATACTCAGGGGTTTTGGGATCTAATCAAAATCTCTGTTAAATTCATCTCCCAACAGTATAAGCCACCATCTTGTTCAGTAGTACCAATCATAGTCTGAGTTAACTTGTCCTATACACACAATGATTTGATAAAAAAGTGACAACACATGAAGAGTGCTTGGTAAGGTGAGAAAGAGATAAAAGATTAAAACTAAAACCTCGAACATATAACACATTGTGCAATATCAGTGTTTCAGTTAAAATAACATCACCCTTGAGTGTTGCTCTTGGGGTTATACATGAAAGTATAGTTTTACTTTGTATAACCTATGTATTAAACACTTATTTACTGAAATAAATTATTTATCACTGTTGCATTAGATATGAATGAATGTTATATATATTTACTGCAAATCGTTCATAAAATAGCACGTGTTACACTTTAGTTGGTGTGGTGATACCAGATCATGGAAGATCACATTAACAGTCCCTTGTAAACGAGTGCATGCTTCACAACTTAGATAGATTTGAACAATCTATTGGTACAGGTTGATGTGTAAGACTCAGCTTGACTTGTCTTGTCCAAGAGATTACACTAGTGCATCTGTTGTGCTGAAGCGGACCTGCAGAGAGGATAAACTCTTGCGTACTGAATTATGGGATGAAGAGTTAGACCTCAATGGTTGTTGATTTATTAATCTCTGTCACTTAATAAGGATTGTGTGTAATTAATAATTATTGCTTTGACTTATGATGGGAAGACAATCATTGAGGCTTCGATACCTTATATCTTGGGCAATAATATTAATTACATGACGATTGCTAAATTAATACATAGAATCGTGTGCTTGGAGAGTCTTGTTTGATTTGTCCTTTGGTGGACTCAGAACCTTTATCATACCAAATCTTGCAAGTGAAATTAATTTTTCGATATGGATAATAATGTTGAGCTGTCCTTACTCCAAGGATAAAGATATTAATTGATATAAAGCTTTTCAGTGGCTTAATTAATTAATGGACTAAATAATCTTAAACACGGGAAATAATAACCGAAAGCCATATTACCGTAATATGGGTTGAGATGGATAGTGCAATATTAATTATATAGTGGAATTAATTAATATTAATAGGCTGAATAATATTGTGGCTCAATATTGGAATTCAGAGCCCATTGGGAGGTCCATCTTAATTCTCGTAAAGGCCCCTAAAATAGCCCAATTAAAGTCCATTAAATGAAAAGGTGTTTAAAATAAATTAAATATTTTTGTTGCCTAATTTTCCATTTTTTTGAAAATTATTAGGGAAGAGAGAGAAAAGATTTTCTTAATTTTCTTGGAAAGATTTTATGGAATAAGTATTCTTGGAATACAAGATTATCTCATAAATTCAAGAAAAGTCAAAGATCTTATTTCTTCCCAATTAATGTGAAATTTTCAAAAATTCCCTATAATAAGGAGGTGAAGATTTTGTTGGGAGTTATTTTTTAAAATAGAATATATTGGATATAATCAAGATTGTATCTTGAGGAAGAAGCGAGGAAATTTTCCAAGAGCCAATAAGCCCTAAATTTTCGTCCCCCCCTTGTATTATAAATAGGGGATGAATTTTTTATCCCCAACATAATTCCATGTGTTGGAAAAATTAGAAATCCACAAAGGTGGTTCAACAAAATATTTACTTTTCCTTTGTTTATAATTGTTCATCGGAGAATATCCCACCAAGGTTATTGAACGAGGACTTGGGAATACTTGAGAACGACTTTCGGTTGGTAGCCAGATACCTAATCCTCCCCTGTCTCAGAAGCTGTCACTCCAACGGATAAGTTTACGTAAACACCTAGAAATTCCGCGTGCTAGGACTTTTACATGTTTATTATTTGCATGACGTTGTTCACTTGATTATTATATGAATTAACATAGGTTAATTCATGTTAGTAATAATCTGTGATTTAAATTTGTGTTTATGAGTTCATCCCGAATAGATCCCTGGCATAAAGTATCCCAACAATTGCAACAGGCATCTCATTGTTAGGCAAATTAATCTTAATAGAAACTAATTAAGGAGATGTACTAAATAAAGAAGCATCACTTACCATATGATCAGTTGCACCAGTATCCAAAATCTAACAATTAGTCCTATTCTTAAGACAAGCATTAAAATAATATTTCATACCCGACTGCTCTTCAATTGAAGTGAACACAACAGTTGCAGAGTGCTCAACCTCACCCCCTTTGTGCATCTTTTTGAAAGTCAAGAACTATTCAAACAACTCTTGATTGAACAAAGGGTTAGTTGTTGGGGTTATACTGACAAGTATGCTTTTATTTTGTATAACAGACTGAATCTTAAGCTTATTTACTGAGAATATATCTTTTATCACTATTGCTTTAAATATTATGAATGATATTTATTTATTGCAAATCGTTCAATAATAGTACTTATTACATTATAGATAATGTGGTGATACTAGATCACATAATATCACAATATCAATTCCTTATAAATAAGTACAAATTCATACCTATATGGAATTGAACAATCCATTGGTAAAGGTTGAAGTGTAAGGCTCAAATTGGCTTGTCTTGACCAAGAGATTACACTAGTGAATAATGATGCACTGAAGCTGACCTACAGAGACGTAATTCCTCTGTATTGACTGACGGGATAAAGAGTTAGACCTCAGTAGTTGTCGATTTCTAAATCTATGTCCCTTAAATAAGATTATATGTAACTAATATTTATTGCTTTGATTTATGTTGGATAGAGAATCGGGAAGATTCAATACTTTGTACTTTTGGCAATATTATTAGGTACATGACAATTGCTAAGATTTAATACAAATAAACTTGTGCTTAGAGAGTCTTGTTTGATTAGTCCCCTTGGTGGGCTCAGAAGTTTTATCATACCAAATCATGCATGTGGATTAAGTTCCGGTATGGATAATAATGTTGCGCTGTCCTTACTCCAAGGAAAAAGATACTACCTTCGTCCATCAATCTTATGCCTGTTTGACTTTTACACGCATTTTTGCGAGTGAGTTTTATATTAGTAATTGAAATGATAAAGTGAATTTTAAGGAGGGGTATGATAAATGAGGGGCTTATCTATCATACCCTCCTTAAAAGTCACTTTATCATTTTAATTACTAATACAAAACTCGCTCGCAAAAATGCCTGTAAAAGTCAAACAGGCATAAGATTGGTGGACGTATAGAGTATTAATTAATTTAAAGCATTCAGTAGCTTAATTAATTAATAAACAAGAGAATCTTAAACGCGAGAAATAATAACTAAGAGACATATAATCGTAATATGAGTTAAGATGTATAATGCAATATTAATTTTATAGTGGAGTAAATTAATATTAATGGGCTGAATAATATTGTGGCTCAATATTATAATTCAGAGCTCATTGGGAGGTCCAATCTTAATTCTCCTAAAGGCCCCCTAAGTAGCCCAATATAAGTCCATGAACAAAAGGGTGATTAAAATAAAAGAAATAATTTTGTTGCCCAATAATTAGTTATTTTCGAAAATTTAGAGAAAAGAAAGGAAAAGATTTCTTGAAAAAATTTTATGGAAAGAAGATAAGTTTTTTTTGATAACAAGATTATATCATAAATTGAAGGATCTTTGACTTGGTCTTTCTCTTGGCAAGATTTCGAAAATTATGGAAAATTAAGGAGGAAAGAAGGAAAAGATTTTCTTGAAAAGATTTTTATGAAAAGAATCTGAGATAGGGCAGCATCCACGTGGAATTGTTCTTTGCCCAGTGTCCTTACTTCTCCAGCCAAATGGTTGTGTTCATCCTCCAATCTTCTTAGGTAGTTTTTGGCAATGGAGACCTCTTCAGCAACCGGTGCAAACTGAGTAGAAAAAGTTGCATGCATTAAATTTGTCATTTTAGCCATGAGCATAGAGCTCATTTCTTGAACAGCTGTCTGAATCATTTCCTGGTTCTTCTCAGTGAGCTTGGCCTCAAGATAAGTTCTATCTTGGTATTTCTTTTCTAGATTCACAGCAAGCTCTTTTCCCATTTCAACAACTTTAGTGTCAAGAGCTGCAATCTTTTCTTCCAGTCCAGTTTGAGCAGATTGTACATCAACAGATGAACTCAGGCTTGTCAATTTCTGAGATTGCTCAGCAAGTACAGTTTCCAACTGAGTCATCTTCTCCACCAGTGGCTCCACTGCTTTGAACTTATCCAGGATTAGTGTAAAATCAATCGCTGGAGTCTGTTCAATTTCCTCCAACTGAGCAGTGTGCTCCAAATGAGCCTCAGCCTGCATACCACAATCAACAAATTTAAAGATAGATACTTCAGTAACTTTGGCATAATTTACAGTGGTGCCAAAAGGTACTTGAAGGGTGCTAACTTCAGTCTGAGGATGTACGGTATCAATATCAGTAGCCTTTTCTAGCTCAACTTATTTCTCTTTTACAGGCTCTTTCTCTTTCTGAGTGTCCTTCTCTAACTCAGGTTCCTTCTCAGTTTCCTCCTCTTTGTCCTCCTTCACCTTCTTTTTCATATGAGCTTGGCTCCCCAGCCTCAGCATTCTTTCTCTCATCAATCTTCTTCTTGACAAGTTCATCAAACTCAGCAACCTTGATCCTGAGTTTTGTCTTCCTGAAGCCTGAGAACTCAGTCATGTTGGGAAATTAGGGGTGCCCAGATCTATTCAAGATGAATTCAAATACATATTTAAATTAATCCATTAATTATTAACATGAATTAATCCTAAATCAATTCAACATAATAATTGTTGGGAGATGAATTTAATAAAGATTTTGATTAGATCCCAAAACCTCTGAGTATGACATGTTTAAGGCAATCTTGATAGTATAGGATCAGATTTAAAATTGTTGTTATGTTTCAGGATTATCTGCACCATGTATAGTCAGCAGATGTAGATCAGGTTAGAATAGGTTTTACAAAGTTCAAAGTCTGAAGATCTCAGACGATTCCTGAAGACTAAAACGTACTGAAGACCTAAATTATACTGAAAGATCAGTAGAGCCTGAAGAAGTGAAGATCCTGAAGACTCTTTTATATTGAACCAAAAGACCTTGAACAAGTCACTTCGAGTTAAACAGTATTTGTTCATTCTTAGTACATACAAAGAGAATGTTATACGTTCGTGAACACTAAGGAAAATATCAGATCAGTGTGGTTGACTAAAAGAGCCATTTTTGTTGTCACTGTTCAAAGGAAGATTTCGACCAATGAGAAAGCGACAACAACGTACTATACTGACACTGAAAGCGACATTTTCCTGAAGAATGTCAGCGTTGATATTTATCTTGTTCACATAAATTGGTGATTGGCTGCTTGTCTGGATATTTCCTAAAACATGTAAGGGTGAGTTCAAAACCAAATATAGCCGTTCATCAATTACTCAAAGAAGAAACCCTAGATGCTAGTTTTTCAAAGGTAGAATTCTGGAGAGTTGCCTATAAATACCATAGGCCTTGGACATTTCAAGGACACGGGAAATCAAAGCAACTCCAGAGCTCATTAGTATTCAAGCAATCTTGTGAAGCACTCGAAACCCTAAGAATTTCCCAAGTGTTTCATCTTTGAAGAGAGCTCATTTACTAAGCCTAGATTTAAGATATATCCCAAGCTTAGTTAGAGATATCCTAGCTTTTTACTTGTGTTTTATTGTAAAAAGGATATCTCACCCAAGTTGGAAACCAACCAAAACCCAAACCCTTTGATTAGGTAGTTTGTGTGTGTAATTGTTGGAGAAGTGAGAGTTGTAAAGAGTAAGTAAGCTACTGTGTTCAGTCTGAAAACTCTAGAGAAGAATTTAGTAAGCTGATTGTTCAGTCTGAACACTTGTGTGTGTGTTGAGTTAGTAAGTTGCGATGGTTCTCAGTAAAGGTTTCGTGTTCGGTCTCAAAGCTTAAGGTAGTAAAAGTAGTGAGTTAAGGAATTTCTCCATCGGAGAGAGAGTGGGCGTCAGCCTCTGAACCACTTTTCAAACTGTTGTTTGCTTTACATTACGCATTATTACGAGGAAAGCATTACGAAAGTTTTTTCGATATTCGATTGAAAACAATTCACTTTGATCGTAACTTGATCATATCTTAACCACTATTTTATTAAAGAAAAGATTTTCCGAGTATAAACTTAGGGCCTACACATTCCGCACTCTATATAAGTTGTATAAATAGTTGTTAAAATGATAAACTTTCCGAAAGTCGATGATTATTGGTCTCGGTGTTAACCCAGTCTCACGTGTATGGGGGGGAATACACGTGTTCATGATTTTTCAAACTTTTTCTTCACCGAGGTCGATGGGTCGAGTTATCCCGATATTTTTGTCTGAGAAGCACGGATTGCCTGAGTCAAAAGTCTATCGAGATCATGATCCCGATCTTTTCGGAAGATCGGATAATTATCTTAGATCCCGAGGATCTTGGATGGAATAATTATCTTCTTGAGCACTTTTGGTAGAGTTAGTTCAATTTGGTAATTATCTGTTCTAGCTTCTTTCAAGTGTCGTAAATGGTTGGCCCTAAGTTTATACTCGTTTTAACTTTCTTTGAAATATCTTCTTCCTTTAATAAAAGCAAGATTAAAGTTTGACCAATTTTATCAACTAGTGGATTGGTTCCAATCAATATCGATGAAATATGCTTTCGATTAAAAACATGTAACAGATAAAATGCAAAGATGTGAAAGCAAAACAACACAAAGAATTATAGTGGTTCAGAGACTCAAGCTCCTACGTCCACTCTCTCTGATCTTCAGAGAAATTTCTTAACCACTTCCTAAAGCTTTCAGGCTAACTCACTATAGCTTACTCACTTTTTTACCTTGAGTTTTCTGGCTGACTCACTGCAGCTTACTAACTAAAACACGCACAAGTGTTCAAACTACCACAAGTAGCTTACTAACTTATTCTCTAGAGTTTTCTGGCTTACTCACTCTTTAGAACTCTAACTCACCAACAAAACATACACAAACTACCTTAACAAATGGGTTTGGTGATGGTCCCGATTTTAGTGTCGAGAAAAACTTATTTTGCACGTGCGGAAGAAAACTATGTCATGTGATGTATATAAAATAGGGTAGAGGGCTGAGTGATTCCAAATTTTTTCTTTTAAGAAAGATGTGTGTTCTTTTGCTTATAATCCAATGCATATGACAAGTATAAACATAAAGCAGTAAAGAACACACGATATTTTATAGTGGTTCGGACGAAACCTGCCCTACATCCACTCTTCCCTTAACACAGGGGCACCTTAACCGAACTTGACCTGCGGGACTTATATCCATCAAGGGATGGCCGAGATGTTTACCGAGTTCGCACTCAAACGGGACTTATCACCCTCACGGGATTGCCTATAGATGTTTACCGAGTTCACACTCAAGCGGGACTTATCACCCTCACGGGATTGCCTATAGATGTTTACCGAGTTCACACTCACCTACAAACTTATCCTATCAAACTGATGTGGGTAAGGTTTGTTTGGTTTCCAACTAGGTTGAGATTTTCCCTTACATTTGTTTAGCCTTAATGCTAAGGATGGGAAAATCTCTCTAAGCTTAGGATATTACATTTGTGCTTAGATCTAGGGTAGAACACTTTCGAATATATGCGTGTATCTCTCGCTCTGTGTTCTATGGTGGAGATGCTCGATGATTTGGCTCTGTAGTTGTGTTGAATGCCTTAGCCGTTACTCTGTCGGGCCATATTTCAGACTCGCGTCATCCGCACACGACCTTGGCTGGGAACTACTGGAACCCATATCTTCTTAGCTCTGTAGCAACGATGGTGTTTTTCACACACTTTTCTCACGCATCCACTCTTGATAATGAAGGAAGACCTTGTATTTATAGTGTGGATTTGAATGTTACCATTGGAGAGAATCATATTAAAATCCATACTACTCTGTAGCTTTTTACAGCTTTTTCAGGCTTGTCGTCTTCCTCTCATTGGTCCACGTCAGCTGAATCCAACGTCTATATTCTTCAGTTTCTTTTGAGACTCAGGATCTTGATTCTATCCGAGCCTTGAGTTATCCGAGCTATCCGAGCCTTGGTTATTTGAGCCTTCGGTTATCCCGAGCCTTCGAGTTCTTGATAACTTCTTGAGTCTCAGGTTCTTGATTCAACAGACTTTTCTTCAGCGGACCTTGTCTGATCAGGTATACTGACACTCAGGCTTACTGAGTTCAGTTCTTTGAATTCAAACATCCTGACCCTCAGGTCACATTGACTCAGGCTATCTGATTTCTTCTTGACTCATCTGATCAACTCGACTTGATCAGATCAACATATCTAGATAACATCAGTACATCAGATTGGCATATCAGTTTATCATATCTGATCTCGATCATGTCTGATCTTGATCAGTCTCATTTGCTCATCTTCTGATCTGCAACCTTCTCTTCTGATTTGCTGGCTTTTGCTTTTCTTCACTTCTGATTTTGCACAGCTCATCAGTTGACTCCAGAACTCATCTAACTCATCTGATCTCGATCATTCTCGTCTGCAGCCTCGTTTGATCTCGATCTTCTTCTTCTGATTTCGTGAGTTCCCCCTCAATTTGTTCTTTTGTTCCCCCTTAACTTGTTATCTGTAAATTAGCTTGAATAACACAAGTTAATAATGTTTTGGCATAAATTATCAAAACTAAAATATCCCAACAATTTCCCCCTTTTTGATAATGATGCCAAAACATTTGAGAAAATATGCATTTACAGAGATCGGGTTTTTGTTTTAAAAATTAGATCAGTTCAGGTGATCACTTTGAAAATAGTGATCTGTTGAACTACCCGCTCCGATACCAATTGATGGTCCCGATTTTAGTGTCGAGAAAAACCCATTTTGCGCGTGCGGAAGCAAACTATGTCATGTGATGTATATAAAACAGGGGTGAGGGCAGAGTGATTCCAAATTTTTGCTTTTAAGAAAGATGTGTGTTCTTTTGCTTATAATCCAATGCATATGACAAGTATAAACATAAAGCAGTAAAGAACACACGATATTTTATAGTGGTTCGGACGAAACCAGCCCTACATCCACTCTTCCCTTAACACAGGGGCACCTTAACCGAACTTGACCTGCGGGACTTATATCCCTCACGGGATGGCCGAGATGTTTACCGAGTTCGTACTCAAACGGGACTTATCACCCTCACGGGATTGCCTATAGATGTTTACCGAGTTCACACTCAAGCAAGGATTTATCACCCTCACGGGATTGCCTATAGATGTTTACCGAGTTCACACTCACCTACAAACTTATCCTATCAAACTGATGTGGGTAAGGTTTGTTTGGTTTCCAACTAGGTTGAGATTTTCCCTTACATTTGTTTATCCTCAATGCTAAGGATGCGAAAATCTCTCTAAGCTTAGGATATTACATTTGTGCTTAGATCTAGGGTAGAAAACTTTCAAATATATGCGTGTATCTCTCGCTCTGTGTTCTATGGTGGAGATGCTCGATGCTTTGGCTCTCTAGTTGTGTTGAATGCCTTAGCATGCTACGATCAGGCCATATTTTAGGACTCGCATCATCTGGCACACGACCTTAGCTGGGAACTACTGGAACCCATATCTTCTTAGCTCTGTAGCATCGATGGTGTTTTTCACACACTTTTCTCACACATCCACTCTTGATAATGAAGGAAGACCTTGTATTTATAGTATGGATTTGAATGTTACCGTTGGAGAGAATCACATTCAAATCCATACTACTCTGTAGCTTTTTCCAGCTTTTTCAGGCTTGTCGTCTTCGTCTCATTGGTCCACGTCAAATTTAATCTAACGGCTTATATTCTTGATTTCTTACGAGACTTCGGGATCTTGATTCTATCCGAGCCTTGGGTTATCCCGAGCTATCACGAGACTTGAGGTTCTTGATAACTTCTTGAGTCTCGGGTTCTTGATTCGATGAACTTCTCTTGGCGGACCTTATCGTCGGTATCTTGACACTTTCGGGCTTCTTCTTGAGTTCGGTTCTCTGAATTCAGACATCCTGACCCTCAGGTCACATTGACTCAGGCTATCTGATTTCTTCTTGCCTGATCTGATCAGCTCGACTTGATCAGATCAACATATCTAGATAGCATCAGTACATCAGGTTAGCATATCAGTTTATCATATCTGATCTCGATCGCGTCGATCTCGTCGATCTCATCCGCTTTCATTTTACGATGCTGACCTTCTCTTCGATTCTTTGGCTTTTGCTTTTCTTCGCCGATTTTGCCTGACTCATCAGTTGACTCCAGAGCTCATCTAACTCATCTGATCTCGATCATTCTCGTCTGCAGCCTCATCTGATCTCGATCTTCTTCTTCTGATTTTGTGAGTTCCCCCTCAATTTGTTCTTTCGTTCCCCGATTAACTTGTTATCTGTAAATTAGCTTGAATAACCTCAAATAATGTTTTGGCATAAATTATCAAAACTAAAATATCCCAACATTTGAGTTTTGGGTTGGTTTCCAACTAGGGTGAGATATCCTTTACAATAAGAACTAATTCAATGGCTAGGATATCTCTTCTAAGCTTTGGATATATCTATCACTCTAGGCTTAGAATAGTGAGCTCTCTCCAATGTGAAACACTTGGGAAATTCTATGTTTTTCGAGTGCTTCAATTTGCAATAATACGAATGAGCTCTTGAGTTTCTTTGAAATTTCCCGTAACCTCTCAATGTAAAGGGTCACTGGTATTTATAGGTAACTTCACCAAGGTCACTCTTTGAAAAAAACTATCCGTTCGAAGCGATAGCTTTATGAGTTTCCTCTTCTGGTGTTTGATGAACGGTTATTTTAAGGGTTTGAACACTCCCTTGCATGTTTTAGGAAATATGCAGTCATGTAGCCAATCACCAATTTTTGCGATGCGGAACTTAGTACTCTTGACATAATTGAGGTCTCCTCGCTTTTCCGATTATCGATGAAGTATGCATGTTGTCTTCCTCGATTGGTTCTTGTCTTTAGTGAATGTAGACAGATAAAACGGCTCTTTTTGGTCAATCTCTCTGAATGAGACAACCTTAAACAACACTTAGACTTAGTTCCTTTTGTCTGCATTAGAATGTTTTTGGGCAATATCTATTTTTCTGAACATGTGCATTTTTCTCAGTTTTGTAGTCTTCAGATAGATATTATTCATGCCTCAACAACATTGAGGTTATCTTGAGTATTCAATATCTTCTTCGAGTCTTGATAACTCTCCGAGTCTTGATGTCTTGATTCTTCTTGAGTCTTGATGTCTTGATTACTTACTTGAGTCTTGATGTCTTGATTATTTACCGAGTCTTGATGTTTTTCAATGACTTCTTCGAGTCTTGATGTCTTGACAACTTCTTGAGTCTTGATGTCTTGACAACTTCTTGAGTCTTGATGTCTTGACAACTTCTTGAGTCTTGATGTCTTCATTTACTTCTTGAGTCTTGATGTCTTGATTACTTCGAGTCTTGATGTCTTGGGCGACTTCTTGAGTCTTGATGTCTTGACAACTTCTTGAGTCTTGATGTCTTGACAACTTCTTGAGTCTTGATGTCTTGACTTCTTGAGTCTTGATGTCTTGATTACTTCTTCGAGTCTTTAGTGTCTTCAGGATCTAACCTGATCTATATCTGCTAACTATACATTGTGCAGATATCTTCCTGAATCAATCAATGCTGAAACCTGACTCAGACTATCAAGATTATCCTGAACATGTCATACTTAGGGGTTTTTCGGATCTAATCAAAACTTCTTTATTAAATTCATCTCCAAACAATTTCCCCGTTTTTGATGATGCCAAAACCATCTTGTTACATTTAAGAAAACTTAACCTATCCTTAGGTTTCAGTTTATCTATTACAAACCAAATTGGAATTTCACCCAACAATTTTCTAAACAATCTGGCATATCAAGTAATTAAAGACATGTAATAAGATAATGAGATATTATCTTTTGAGCATAAAGATAAAATTTTTCATTGATATAGGATAAGAGTTACAGATTACAATGAAAATAAAATATAAATCAGAAGAACGAAGTCTTCAGTCTTCTTCCACTTCATCCTCTGGCACTTCCAGGTTGAACATCCCGTAGTATCTCTTCTTCAGTTCATCCCTTGCTTTGATGATATCAGGGTTGTTTCCTGTTAGGCCTAGCTGGATGGCATACTGGGCTATTTCCTGAGAAATGGCTGCTTCATTCACATAGCCATTCTCAAACCTAGGAGCTGGGTACATGTATGGACCAGGGGCTACTATCTGCGTGTTTCCTTCATCTGCCATGTTGATCCAACTTTGCAGGTATTTAGGATAGAATGTCAGTAAGTACTCAATGAAGGATTCATTCTTATCCGAGCTGCTCCCCCTCCATTCTCTCAGAATCTCATAATAGAACCAGAAGATTCTCTTGATCTCTTCCCATGCATCATTGAACTGTATAGGCATCCACTTGTCAATGTGCGGTCACTTCTGAGTCTTTTCCATACCCCTCCTTTTGCTTAAAAACTTTTTAAAACCACCTCTTCTTTTCTGCTCTTCTTCTTTCTTCTTCCTGATCAGTGGAACACCTGAAACTGAAGCAGCAGTCTTCTTCTCTTTTTCAATCTGAAGAGCTTTCAGAGTTTTCTTGGTATCGAAGACTTCTTTCTGAGTTTCAGTTTCTTCCTTTTCAGCTTCTTCCTCAGATTCTTCAAATTCCATTATCAACTTCCTCTGAGTAGGTTTTGAAACTTTAGCTCTTTTCTTCTTTTCTTGTTCCACGAATGCAACAGCCTTTCTCTTTTCAGGTCTGACTTGCTCTTCACCGGCTTTGCTTGTCTCAATCATCCTTCTATCACTCAGTTTTTCACTAATTACTTCCTGAATTGTTTGCTCAGATGTTTGAGTGAAGATAGGTTTTTCTGCTTCTTTGAACTTCAGTTTCTCAGTGGCTTCAATCTCACTTAAGGCATCAAAATTTTTCTTTCCTTCAGCTTCTTTTTGAGCCTTTCTCTCCAAGGTTTGTGCCAACAACTCACTTAATTTGCCACCAGGCCTTTCCCCCATTTTGGCACCATACCTTGGGAGTAGTTGAGTCAGTGCAGTATCCATATATTATTGCTCCTTGCCCATACTGCGTACTGCCCCTGCCAACTGATCATGCTCATCCTCTAGCCTCATCATGTAATTCTTGGCCATTGAGAATTCATCTGCGAGTGTGGCAAACTGTTTTGAGAACACTTCATGCATCATGTCTGTCATCTTGGTCATGAGCAGGGAGCCCATTTCTTCAACAACTGTCTTGATTATCTGATCATTCTTCTCAATCAGTTTAGCTTCAAGGTAAGCAGTTCTGGTTTGATACCTTTGCTCCATCTCTGCATTGAGCTCAGTTTTGACTACATCAATCTTTCCTTCCAAAGTAGTCATTTTATCTGCAAGAGTTGTTTGTAGTTGCAACATGTCTGAAGATGAAATCAGATTTTCCAGCTTTTGAGATTGTCTTGCCAAGGTTTCTTCAATTTGAGTCACTTTCTCCACCATTGGCACCACCTTCTCCAATTTATCCAGGATAGGACTAAAATCAATTTCTGGAGGCAAAACAATTGTCTCCAACTAAGCTGGTTGCTCCAATCGAGCCTCAGTCTGCATATCATACAAAACAAATTTAAAGATAGGAACTTCAGTAGCTTTGGCATAATGTATAATAGTGCCAAAAGATACCTGAAGAGTGCTAACTTCAGTCTGAGGATGTGTGATATCAGTCTGTGCAGCATCAGTGTCCTTCTCCATCTGACTTTCAGTCTCTTTTTCTTTCAGTATCTGTCTGAGGTTCCTTCTCCCCCTCAGATTGCCTTTCTGAATCACCTCCCTGATCTCCATCTTTGTTCTAATCATGAGAACTTGATGCATCTACTAATTCAGTTAACTTCTTTTTCACCAATTCATCAAAGTCAGTAGCTTTCATCCTGAGCTTTGTCTTTCTGAAGCCTGAGAATTCAGTCAGGGCAGCTGTCTCAGCATTCCACCACTCTTCTCCTCTGAATGATGCGATGTTCAGCATTTCCGAAAGTGTCTGATTCAGGATGTATACTGTCTTTCTGAGCCTGAAGAGCATATCCTGAAGGTCAGGATAAGCATTTAGCTCAGGGTATCGGTCCAGGATGAACCGTTCCCCCTTGCTACGCCATTCAGTCTCTTCGGCTTCTCCCTTTTTCAATCTTGGGCTTTCAGGAGTTGTTTGTTCAGATTGTACAAGTTCCAGTGCTGATGGATCAAGAAAAGGTTCATTCAGAAGCGTATCCAAGTTCAGTAATTCCTGAGGTTCAGACTGATCTAAAGTATGCGCTGGTATTTCTTTAGTAGAGATCTGAGGTCCCTTGAAGATTTCCTGAGAGATTTTATCTGAGCTCAGAGATGTTTCAAGTACCTCAGAGAAAACCTGATCCTCAGTTTCTTGCTCCTGCACATTTGTCACTACCTGAGCAAGAACCTGAAGTGGAGATTTCAACCCTTGCTGCCCTTTAGGTTGAGTTTCTTCAGTTTCACTGGCCTCCTTTTCCGCAATTGTTTGAAGCCTTCCGCGCTTCTAAGGAGCCAGTTCTTTCTTCTTCAGTTTCTCACCTTTCTCTCTTTTAATTTCCATCAGGGCTTTCCCCTTAGCTTGTTTGGCTTCTACATTAGTTGACTCAGTGGATTTCTGAGAAGTCTGTCTTGTTTCCCTGACTTGCTCCACCACTGTTGTATCTTCCTCAGTTTCCTCTTCGGCAGTCTCCTCCTGAGACTCAGTGTTTTTCTCTTTCTTTCCTATCAAAGTCTTCTTCGTTGGTTTGAACATGATTTTTGACTTTGGAAAGGAAGTGGAATCGGCAAAAAATGTCCTCCTCTTCTCTGTACGTTTCCAATATAAATGCAATCTTGGTTGCATGAAGAATTTTTCCCTTGATAACTACAGAGTCATTCACCTTCTGAATTTATTTGGCTTGATCACTCACCACCTTGATCAAATAGTGCAACCAATTGAATGCCGTAGTAGGTGAATCTTCAATCGCCGCCATTAGCCTTAACTTAGGCGTGCTTATCTGTTCGAAACTACCAGATCTACTCATGATGCATTTGCTTACAATATCCAACAATACTCGATATTTAGGCTTCAAATGCCTCTTATTCAAAGTAGCTTCAAACTTTACCGGATGCTCAGTAATTTTATCCAAATACTCTTGTTCCATACCCATCATGTATACCGTAGGGTCTTCACCTCTATCACTTAACTCATATATGACATTTAGATTCTTAGGAATAATATATAATTCCCTAACAAAATTCACATATTTTGTACTATGTTCCAAATGCAACACCGTAATCTTAGACTCTATGCAATTTTTGTCATCCAATTGCATATTAGAAACAAACTCAATTACCTCCTTGGCATATTCAACATCTTTGATTTGCGACCAGACAAGCAAGCTTTGCCATACGAATCATATGCAATGCCTCCTCCTCTTGAGGTGCATTGGATGTGCTTTCCAGAGAAACAACATTTTTGTACCATGGTTTGTTGGAAATGGCGAGTTTGTCGTATATAGAGAGTGTCATTTTTTGGTGATTTTGAGTGAAGGGTTTTTGAGATAAGAGATTTCTGGGTAATCAAAGGTTTTGAAGCAGAGGGTTTGTGAAGACGAAGGACTTTTTTTGAAATAGGGTTTGAATGGAGTTTTTGTAATGGATATAGGATTTTGATTTATGGAAAATCGCGTAGATGAAGGTTTTGACGGTCAAGATTAAGAACCGACTAAAACGGGTATTTGAAAGGACGATTTCGCAAGTACCTAGCCGCCAATTTATCCATATTGGTTATTAATGAACAGTGTATTTAATTACTGTTCCTGCAGACCATTGACTTTCCTCGTGGATTTCAAAGGTCCCGCCCAATTATTTCTTCAGATGTTTTGTCATTTATTGCCAATGATTACTGAGATTCAGATAAACAATAAATGTGGTGCATGAGTAAATACTTCTTCAGACTAATTTTCTCCATCAGTCTTACTGAGTTTTGACCTTGATAAAATGTCAGTATAATACTGAGTACTGAACTTCAGGATAACTGAGTTTCCCAAGACTCAGTGTTCAGGACTCTCAATTTTATCCTGAGTTTTTCAGTAAAAACCTGAGAAAACTTCATGCACATGAAAACCTTCAATTTTTCAGATTTTCTTTATTCACCTAGATCCAACATAACTAATTCAACTGATAGTTCCTGAAATCTTGATTCAGCCAAAGGTTTAGTCAAGATATCAGCTCTCTGTTTATCAGTATGAATTTTCTCCATTCTGATGTCTTTCTTCTCAACATGATCTCTGATGAAGTGATGTCTGATATCAACATGCTTACATCTGGTGTGCAATACAGGATTTTGTGTATTAGCAATTGCACTATTATTATCACAAAATATAGGTACTTCATTGGCTATAATCTTATAATCCCTCAATTGTTGTCTGAGCCAAAGAATCTGTGCACAACAGCTTCCAGCAGCCATGTATTCAGCTTCAGTAGTACTGGTTGCTACTGAGGTTTGTTTCTTTGAAAACCATGATATCAATTTACTTCCAAGAAATTGACAAGTTCCTGTGGTAGACTTCCTGTCAATTCTACATCCTCCATAATCAGCATCTGAATAACCAGTTAATTCAAGGTTATCATCAGCTGCATACCATAATCCTCTATTCACAGTGCCTTTAAGATATTTCAGAATCTTTTTGGCAGCCTCCATGTGACTAGCCTTAGGATTAGCTTGGTATCTTGCACATATCCCAACAACAAATGATATATCAGGCCTACTTGCTGTGAGATATAGCAGCGATCCAATGATCCCTCTATAATCAGTGTGATTTACTAATTTGCCTTCAGGATCAGGATCCATCTTGTAGTTAGTATTCATGGGAATTCTAACTGCATTGCAATTCTGTACTCCATACTTTGTAATCAGATCTCTGGTGTATTTTGCTTGATTGATGAATATTCCTTCCTTAATTTGTTTCACCTGAAGTCCAAGAAAGAAATTCATCTCCCCCATCATTGACATCTCAAACTTTCCTTTCATCAGAGTAGAAAACTTTTCACACAACGGATGATTTGGAGATCCAAATATGATGTCATCCACATAAATCTGAACCAGTAAAATATCCTTTCCATCTTCTATCCTGAACAAAGTCCTATCAACAGTTCCTTTGATAAAACCATGGTCAGTAAGAAACTGAGAAAGGGTATCATACCATGCTCGGGGTGCCTGCTTAAGACCATACAAGGCTTTCCTGAGCCTGTAAACTTGCTCATTCTGACAAAATCCTGGAGGTTGTTCCGCATATACTTCCTCCTTAAGCACACCATTCAGAAATGCACTTTTCACATCCATATGATAGATTGCGAATTTCATGTGGGCAACATATGCAAGAAACAATCTGATGGCTTCTAGTCTTGCAACAGGTGCAAAGGTTTCATCATAATCCAAGCCTTCTTCTTGGGAATAACCTTGTGCAACTAGCATTGCCTTGTTTCTCACAATGTTGTTGTTTACATCTCTCTTATTCTTGAACACCCACTTAGTTCCAATCACATTGTGCCTTTTAGGTCTGTCCACTAGCTCCCAAACTTCATTCCTTGTGAACTGATTCAATTCTTCTTGCATAGCAACAATCCAGAATGAGTCTTGTAGAGCTTCTTCAATCTCAGTAGGTTCCTTTTCTGATAGAAAACAGCCGAATAAAACACTTTCACCATGGAATCGTCTTATCTTTAGTCCTTCTGATAGATCACCCACAATCTAACTTGTAGGATGGCTATCCAACCATTTTCTCCTGGATGTTTCCCCTTCAGTAGTGTCCTCAACATCATAAATGTTAGGTTCAGGCAGTTCATCAAATTCAGGGAATAACAGAAAAGTAGAAAGGGAATCATCTTCCTCAGGGGAAATTCCATTCAGAACATTGTCAGAGACATTTGTTCCCCCTTGGTTGATAGATTCAGAGTTTGCCTTAGCTGTGACCACATCTTCATCGGCATTACATACCTAAGTCTGAACTGGTGTATGTTCAGATTGGTCATTTTCAGTGTGTTGGCTTTCCTTCAGTGAAGAATTTTCATCCTGAGTCTCACCATCCTGAGTTTTTTCATCCTGAACTTCTTTGTCTGAGTCTGATTCACTCCATTCATAGAAAGTGACTGACTTCTTCTTTTCAAGTTCAGAGGATTTCTTTTTCAGGCTAAGTCTGGTGATTCTCTTGGTCAGTTCTCCTGAGTCATGTTCCTGTTTCTTCTGAACACAAGTAGATTCATCAAAAACAACATGAGGTGTTTCTTCCACAATAAGAGTCCTACAGTTGTAAACTCTGAAGGCTTTACTGACTTCAGAATATCCTAAGAATATCCCTTCATCAGCTTTGCTATCAAAAGTTTTCAACTGATCTTTACCATTATTGTGTATGAAACACTTGCAACCAAACACACGAAAGAAAGAAACAAGAGGCTTCCTTTCATTCCACAACTCATATGGAGTTTTTCCTTGATTCTTGGTCAGCATGGATCTGTTCTGAGAGTAGCATCCAGTGTTGATAACTTCAGCCCAAAATCTCTTAGAAATATTAGCTTCAGCAATCATTGTTCTTGCAGCTTCTTTCAGAGTCCTATTTCTTCTTTCAGCAACACCATTCTGTTGTGGGGTCCTTGCAGCTGATGTTTCATGGGTTATACCATTTGTTGCACAATAATTAGATATGGTATGATTGATAAACTCAGTTCCTTTATCTGATCTGATCTTGACCACACTCAGATTCTTTCCAGTACTGAGCCTTTTCAGTATTTCTGGCAGTTTTGTCTGAGTCTCCTTCTTACTAAGTAAGAATATGACCCATGTGTATCTAGAGTAGTCATCAACTACCACAAGTGTATATTTCCTGCCATTTGTGCTTACAGGTGTTACTGGACCAAAGAGATCCATATGTAACAGTTGCAGTATTCTGTCAGTAGAAACATCTACTTTGCTTTTGAAAGATGCTATGATTTTATTTTCCTTTCTGACAGGCATCACAAACATGATCTTTACTGAACACTTCATTTGGTAACCCCCTCACAAGTGCTAATCTTGCAAGTTTGTTCAGGGTTTTAAAGTTTAAGTGATTCAGTCTTTTGTGCCACAACCAACTAGTATCAGTGGAACTTTTTGCAACCAAACATGTATCTTTAGGAGACAATTTCCAATCAGCAAGATACAGATTTCATTTTCTAGAACCAGTCAGTAAAATTTTCTGTGAAGTATTGTCTTTCACATAACATAAGTTCTTTGAGAACTCAACACTGAATCCTTTGTCACATAATTGACTGATAGAAAGCAAGTTATGCTTTAAACCAGACACATATGAAACACCATGGATATGAACAGAATCAACTTCAAGAGTTCCATATCCCTCAGTTTGTCCTTTTGAGTTGTCTCCAAATGTGATCTGAGGGCCTTTTTGCTCCACATAGTCAGTGAGTAGTTGCTTATATCCTGTCATATGTCTTGAACATCCACTGTCCAGATACCATATAGCAGGTACCGATTCATTTCCATTCATCAGTGCTATGTTGTATTCATTCAGCTCAGTGCCCTTTTCCTTTACCTGAAAAACAGATCAGTTTTTAGGTACCCATTTGGTGTAGGGTCCTACCAGGTTAGCTGTACCTTTTGGAACCCAAATCTGCCTGATAACTCTAATTACTTTAGAGTGGCTGATTTGTTTCCCATAAACATCTACATACACATTCACTACCCTAGGTGCCTTGGCAGTACCTTGTGTATGAGTGCCAGCCTTAGCATGAGCATGAGCCTTAGAGTTCTTCTTGGGTTCAGGCTTTTTGTTCAAGTGCCTTAGCTTTGGTGCAGCTGGTCTCTGTCTCTGTTGACTTAGGTTCAGGAAACCTTTACCCTTAGACAAGTGGGGTTTAGGTTGCCTGTACTGAAATTGGGTTCTTTCAGTAATCTGAGGACTTGGTCTTGTCAGTTGAGAATATCTCTGCTGAGTGTTTCTCTTCTGAAAATTTCTCTGATGGTTCAGTGCAGATCTCTTCAGGTTGGTATTCGTAGCCTAAGGCTTTGAAGTAATGGCCTGAAAATTTCCTACTGAGTGTTCAGGTTTTCTAACCTTTTCATGAGGTTTGGGCTTTCTTCCCTGAACCTTGATTTTTTACGAAAACCATAGGTCCTTTACCCTTGTCTAAAACTCGGGTCGTTTCTTCATAAGAAGATTAGATGCCACCGGTTTAACAAAGACGATCTTGGTGCTACTAGAAGCGACATTCGAAAGACCTTGTGAGGTTCCCCTCGAATGTATCCCAATCCGGCTTTTTTATAGTTCTTGTCTTTGATAACTCTGAATTTCATCTATTACTTTAGATCACGTAATTCAATAGACCTAACTTTCTCTCAAGTGATATCCTCACATTTCTTTAGAGTTTCATGCTTCTCAAAGGGTCATTGAACTCGGTTTTGATAAGTTTGAATCTCTTTAGTGGATTTCTCTAATTTTCCATTCAGGATCTCTATCACCTTCTTTTTTTACGAGTTGTACTTTCGTAACATCCAGTTCATCGAGAGTTCCCATCAATTGAAAGTGATCTCAAAGATTCTTAGAGTCTTTCCACTTGATTCTCGGCCAGTTAGTTCCTTGTTACGCTCTTGAGTTTCAATGGAGCGCTTCTTGTAACCGTAATAGTCCTTCATAAGATTCTCAAATGAATCCATCGGTCAAATTCTATTTCACATTGAACTTGAGAACTCATGTCCTTGTGTAGGAGCAACAACAGAGATAGAAGAATTTACCTCCTCCACAGCCATAAGATAGACATCATCACTGACACTGTCTGAGAAAATCTCATCTGAGGAACTGGAACCTTCTTCAGAATGTTCTTCCTCTTCTGCAATCATAGCTTTCTTGCTGGAGATCTTCCTGTCTCTCTTGGCTTGTCTCTCCTTTCTTTCTTTTTACTTCATTTCGGGGATAGTCATATTGAAAGTGACCTTTCTTCCGGCGGTTGTAGCATCTGTTGGTATCATCATCCCGATCACTTTCCTCCTTGGTCTTGGAGTCCTTCTTCTTGGATGAGGATCCTTGACTTCTGGTCCTTCTTTTTTCTCGGTGAATCATCCTCGAACTTCTAAGTTTCTCTTGTACCTGTGATTCCTGTAGTATTTCTTATATTTTCCATATCTGCTATTGAGTCTTTCAAACCTTCTTGCCATCTGTACTAGCTTATCCTCTTGCTCATCCTGATTCCTGGCAAGTGATTTTTCAGACTCTCTAGCTTTACAGGGTTTCTCTTTGGCTTTAAAAGCCACATTCTTGCTAGATGAAGAATCATATTTGCTGTCAGATTTCTTAGTTTTCTTGTCAATCACAAACTCATAAGCTTTCAGTTCAGAGAAAACTTGTTGGTATGGCATGGAATCAATATTTTTGGTGTTTTCAATCACCACAACATGTATATCCCATTTCTTAGACAATCCTCTGAGAATTTTCAGTGCCACTTCTCTCTATGGGTATCTTTTCCCAAGAGCATTCAGATCATTCATGATGCTAGTGAATCTGACATCAAGTTTGTCAATGGACTCACCATCTTCCATTTCAAAGCCATCAAACTTTCCAATAGCAACAGAAAGTTAGTTTTCCTTAATATGATTTGTGCCTTGACACATAACAACAAGTGTGTCCCATATTTCTTTTGCAGTTTCACAGTGACAAATCATGCCCATAACACCATCATCAATAGTGCTATACAAAGTATCTTTAGCAATGTAGTCCAGATTGACTAACTTTCTCTCATCAGGAGTCAGTTGGTCATCAGGTTTAGGAAATTCATCCCTGGGATCATTTCTCTTAGTATCAGTGATTCTGGGATTTACAACAGTAAATTTGAATGGTCCTTCAGAAACCACTCTCCACATTCTTTCATGTTTTGAATACAGATGAGCCTGCATTCTCAGTCGATCTCCATAGGTCATAGCTCTCAATAGAGAACATAGGAAGTTTCTTAGAGGGCATGATGACTGAGCCTTGTAAGATATCAGCAAACAGATCTATTCAGTAGACCACCAAAGTCTTTCAGCAAATAGACTATGGCTACCAAAGGAAGGGGTCAAAATGAACCACTGCGCTGATACAACTTGTTGGTCCCGGTGCTAACGAGTCTCACACGTGTATGGGGGGGAATAGACGTGTTTAGTGATTTTTCAAACTTTTTCTTCACTGAGGTCAGATGGGTCAGGTTATCCTGATATTTTTGTCCTGAGAAGCACGGATTGCCCTGAGTCAAAGTCTACTGAGACAATGATCCTGAGCTGCTTTCAGAAGCTTCAGATTAGCCCAACTGATCTTGAATTTATCCGAGATCCTGAGGAGCTTGGATCAGATAATTATCTTACTGAGCACTCAGTAGAGTTAGTTCAGTTTGGTAACTATCTATTCTAGCTACTCAAGTGTGCAGAATGGTTGGCCCTAAGTTTATACTCGTTTTAGCTTTGCTGAAATATCTTCTTCCTTTAATAAAACAAAGGATTAAGGTGTGACCAATTTTATGCGATTCGTTGGATTGGTTCAAACCAATATCGATGAAATATGCTTTCAAAGGAAAAATATGTAATGTATAAAATGCAATCTGATGAAAGCAAATAACACATCAATTATAGTGGTTCAGAGACTCAAGCTCCTACGTCCACTCTCTCTGATCTTCAGAGAAATTCCTTAACCACTTCCTAAAGCTTTCAAGCTAACTCACTGTAGCTTACTCAGTTTTCTACCTTGAGTTTTTACGGGTGACTCACTCACGACACTACTACTAACTCAAACACACACAAGTGTTCGACTACCACAAGTAGCTTACTAACTTCTTCTCTAGAGTTTTCTGGCTAACTCACTGTAGCTTACTCACTCTTTACAACTCTAACTCACCAACAAAATATACACAAACTACCTTAACAAAGGGTTTGGGTTTTTGGTTGGTTTCCAACTAGGGTGAGATATCATTTACAATAAGAACTAATGCAATGGATAGGATATCTCTTCTAAGCTTTGGATATATCTATCACTCTAGGCTTAGAATAGTGAGCTCTCTCCAATGTGAAACACTTGGGAAATTCTAGGTTTTTCGAGTGCTTCAATTTGCAATAATACGAATGAGCTCTTGAGTTGCTTTGAAATTTCCCGTAACCACTCAATGTAAAGGGTCACTAGTATTTATAGGCAACTTCACCAAGGTCACTCTTTGAAAAAAACTATCCGTTGGAAGAGATAACTTTATGAGTTTCCTCTTCTGGTGTTTGATGAACGATTATATTTAGGGTTTGAACACTCCCTTGCATGTTTTAGGAAATATGCAGTCATGTAGCCAATCACCAATTTTTGCGATGCGGAACTTAGTACTCTCGACATAATTGAGGGTCCCATAAAACTTTCGATTATCGATGAAGTACAATGTTGTCTTCCTCTGATTGGTTCTTGTCTTCAGTGAATGTAGACAGATAAAACGACTCTTTTTGGTCAATCTCTCTGAATGAGACAACCTTAAACAACACTTAGACTTAGTTCCTTTTGTCTGCATTAGAATGTTTTGGGCAATATCTATTTTTCTGAACATGTGCATTTTTCTCAGTTTTGTAGTCTTCAGATAGATATTATTCAGTGCCTCTGAACATTGAGTTATCTTTGAGTATTCGATATCTTCTCTTCTTCTTCAAGAACTCTTGAGTCTTGATGTCTTCGATTACTTCTTGAGTCTTGATGTCTTGATTACTTCTTGAGTCTTGATGTCTTGATTACTTCTTGAGTCTTGATGTTTTTCGGCGACTTCTTGAGTCTTGATGTCTTGAAAGAACTTCTTGAGTCTTGATGTCTTGACAACTTCTTGAGTCTTGATGTCTTGACAACTTCTTGAGTCTTGATGTCTTGATTACTTCTTGAGTCTTGATGTCTTTAGTTACTTCTTGAGTCTTGATGTCTTGGCGACTTCTTGAGTCTTGATGTCTTTTTAGCAACTTCTTGAGTCTTGATGTCTTGAAAGAACTTCTTGAGTCTTGATATCTTGACAACTTCTGAGTCTTCAGGATCTAACCTGATCTATATCTGCTAACTATACATTGTGCAGATATCTTCCTGAATTAATCAATGCTAAAACCTGACTTAGACTATCAAGATTATCCAGAACATGTCATACTTAGGGGTTTTTGGGATCTAAACAAAACTTCTTTATTAAATTCATCTCCCAACAAAGATTATTATCTACTCCAAGCTTATTTGGACTCTGTTGTAGAAACTCAGAATCAGTGAGCTAATCTTAAGTCTTTGAAAGCCGCTCAGTGTTATTGTCTCAGTAGACTTTGACTCAGGGCATTTTGTGCTTCTCAGGACTAAAACTCAGGACAACCTGACTCTCTGATTATAGTTTGTTTTAAAAGTTGAAAAATCGCTACACACGTGTATTCCCCCCCCCACACGTGTAGAACTCGTTTACCATGACCAACAATAATTAAATAAGCAAATAAGCAACATGCGTACACGTAATCCACGTAAATCCTAAGCATGCGGAATCTAGGAGTTACGAGATTACATACCTCTTGTAGAGACAATCGTTGAGACAATGGATCAACCCAAACACATGAGTTTCTAATATGTCCCACGTCCACGAACGTAATCCGGTGGAAGGATTCACACGAACGATTTAAATAAAGGAGAAAAATAAAATATTTTGCCACCACCTTTTGTGGATTTCTAATATTTTCAACACATGGAATTACATTGGGGATGAAAAATTCATCTCCTATTTATAGGACAAGGGTGGCCAATTTTTCCACTAGTAAAATAAGGAGGAAAATCTTTTTCTTAATCTCGAAGAAATCTTGAATATATCCCATATATTCTTTTCTCCATAATTAAATTTTCTCATAAAAATCCCACTTCCCTTTATCCCATATTTTTTGAAAAATACAAGGAAAAAAGAATCAAAATTTTATTTCTTGAATTTATGGGATAATCACGTATTCCAAGAATACTTATCTTTTTTCATAAAAATCTTTTCAAGAAAATCAAGAAAATCTTTCTTCTTCTTTTCCTACAATTTTCGAAAATTACTAGGAAATATAGGCAATAATATTTTCTTCTCCTTTTCATTAATTGGAATTTAATTTGGGCTATTTGAGGGGCGTTTAGGAGAATTAAGATTGGACCTCCAATTGGCTTTGAAACTTTAATATTTAGCCAAAATATTATTCAAGCCCATTAATATTAATTTATTCCACTATAAAATTAATATTGAACTATTCATCTTAACCCATATTACGACTTCACAATAATATGGCTCCCAGTCATTATTTCCCGTGTTTAAGATTATCTTAGTCCACTAATTAATTAGGCCACTGAACAGGCTTTATATGACTTAATATCTTTGTCCTTCGAGTAAAGACATCTCAACATTATTATCCATACCGGAAATAAATTTCCACTTGGAAGATTTGGTATGATAAAGATCCTGAGCTCATCAAGGGGATAAATCATGCAAGCCGTACTTGCACACGATTCTCCGTATTAAATCTTAGCAATCTTCATGTAATTAATAATATTTCCCAAGATATAAGGTATCGCATCGCATTGATTCTCTTCCCATCATAAGTCAAAGCAATAGTTATTAATTTCACACGATTCTATTTAAGGGACGGAGATTAGGAAATGATGAACCACTGAGGTCCAATTCATGTATATTCAGTACCGAAGAATTTATCCTCCTGTAGGTCCTATTCAGCGCATCATAATGCACTAGTGTAATCTCTTGGTCAAGACAAGTCAATCTGAGCCTTACACTTTAACCTTTCATGATGGATTGTTCATTTCCATCTGAGTTGTGAATTTGTACTTAGTCACGAGGAATTATTAATTTGATCTTCTGTGATCTGGTATCACCAAATTAACTACAACGTAATACGTACTTACCTATTGAACAGGTTTGCAACAAATATATATAACATTCATTCATATTTATTGCAACAGTGATTAATAATTTATTTCAGTAAATAACTAAGAAATTCAGTTTGGTTATACAAAGTAAAAAAAAGTATACTTTTCAGTATAACCCCAACAAGTCAAGGCAGCAGTTTCAGCACTCCACCACTCTTCACCTCGAAAAGATGCTATGTTCAGCATGTCTGGAAGAGTCTGGTTCAGGATATAGACAGTCGTTCGCTGTCTAATGAACATGTCCAGAAGATCAGGGTAAGTTGCAAGTTCAGGGTATCTGTCCAGAACGAACCGTTCCCCCTTGCTTCTCCAACTCAGTTTCTTCAGCTTCTCCCTTCTTCAAGATTGGAGAACTTGGAAGTTCAGGAATGGTTAGATCTTGTTGGATGAGTTGATGATCTGAGGGGTCAAGAAAAGGTTCATTCAATAATTTAACCAGATTAAGATCGGATGGTTCCTGAGCCTCTGCTGGTTCTGAAGTTTGAGAAGTTGGGGCCTGAGGTTGGCTTACGTTAGTAGTGATCTGAGAACCTTTGAAGATTTCTTGAGAAATCTTATCCGTTCCAAGAGAGGTTTCCAAGACCTCTGAGAACACATTCTCCTCTACCTCCTGCTCTTCAATGTTCTTCACCACTTGTCCAAGAACTTGTAGAGGTGATTTCATTTCTGCCAGAGCCTCAGACTGTGTTTCCTCAGCTTTATTGGCCTCTTTCTCAGCATTTGTTTGAAGTCTTCTCCTTTTCTGAGGATCTAAGGCCTTTGTTTTCAACTTCTCTCCAGCCTCCCTTTTCATTCTTAGAAGAGTTCTTCCCCACTCTTGTTTCTTCTCTACTGAGCTGATCTCAGTAACTTTCTGACTTCCTTGTTTTGTCCTTCTTGTCTGGATCGGTGAAAGAACATCTTCTTCAGTTTCTTCTTCAGTTGTTTCTTCATGAGATGTCTCTTCCTGAGATGCAACAACTTTCTCTTTCAAAGTCCTCTGACCTTTCTTGGATTTCTGCCTGAACATTATCTTGTTCCTGGGAAATTCATTACTTGTGGAAAACATGTCCTCTTCTTCAATGCATGCTTCCAAAATGAAGGCAATTTTTGTGGCATGTTGTATTTTTCCCTTGATAATGACAACATATCCATCCCATATAATGTGTTTGGCTTGATCATTGATCACATTAATCAGATACTGCAACCAATTGAAGTCTTTTGAAGAAGAATCTTCAATAGCATCCATCAACCACAACTTTGGTTTGCTGACTTGTTCATGGCTCCAGGAACCACTCATCAAACACTTGCTTACAATATCCAAAAGTACTCGATACTTCGGCTGTAAGTGTTTCTTGTTCAAAGTGGCCTCAAATTTCACAAAACCTATAGAAATCCTATCTAGATACTCTTGCTCTCGACCAGCCATGTACATAGTAGGATCTTCTCCCTTATTACATAACTCATAAATAACATTCAAGTTGTTTGGAATTATGTAAAGCTCTCGAGTAAAATCCACATTCTTATATCCTTTTGAGAGTTGATAAACAGTAATCTTAGAGCTTATGCATTTTTCTTGATCTAAATGCATATTGGCAACAAAATCGATTACCTCTCTAGGAAATTCACCCTCCGGGTGACTTCCGACAAGCAAGGTGAGTTTAGCCAACCGTAGCATGTGTAGGGCTTCTTTCTGATGTTGAGAATTGGTTGTTCCATCGAAGGATACCACATGTTCATAATAAGGCTTTTTGAGTTCGACGAGTTTGGCTAAGATAGAGATAGTCATTTTGGATGTAGGGTAATTTTGCAGAGTAGGAATTTCTAGAGAAATATTTGAAGACGATAGAGAAAATGACTTCAAAATATGGAGAAAAGGGTATAAATATGTTTCCTGAAAGGAATCTGGATCCTTGGATTGGATTTAAAAAAGTTTAATCAACGGTTATAGGATTAACCACGATTTATCGGTTTATAAATAGGTCGGTGAAAGGACTTAAAAAGAGTAATAGCCGTGTTTTTATCCAAATTGGTGATTATGCACAAAACCCAACCACTGTTTCTATAGACTGTGACTTGCCCGAGAATTTCAAAAGTCCCGCCCATTTATTTTCTCAGGTGTTTTTGTCATTTATGTCCAATGATTTCTAAGCAATCAGTTAGACAATAAATGTAGTGCATGAGTCATTAACTACTTCAGACTAATTTAGAGATATAAGTCTTACTGAGTTTATGACCTTGATAAAAAGTTCAGTGTATTTATTATACTGAACTAAGGTTACTGAGTTTCCCAAGACTCAATTGGTAATAACCTTATTTTTATCCTGGGTTTCAGTGTGCACTAAAAAACTTCATACCTCTGAAAACCTTCAATTTTTCAGATAGCTATTCACTTGGTTCCAACATACCCAATTCAACTGATAGTTCTTGAAATCTTGACTCAGCCAAAGGTTTTGTCAGAATATCAGCTCTCTGTTTATCAGTGTGTATCTTCTCCATTCTGATATCCTTCTTCTCTACATGGTCTGTGATGAAGTGATGTCTGATGTCAACATGCTTGCATCTTGTGTGTAGTACAGGATTTTGTGAAATAGCAATTGCACTATTATTATCACAAAATATAGGTACTTCCTTAGCTATAATCTTATAGTCCCTTAATTGTTGTCTGAGCAAAAGTATCTGAGCATAGCAACTTCCAGCAACCATGTATTCAACTTCAGTAATACTAGTTTGTACTGAGGTTTGTTTCTTTGAAAATCAAGATATCAATTTATTTCCAAGAAATTGACAAGTTCCTGATGTGGTCTTCCTGTCAATTCTACAACCACCATAATCAGCATCTGAATAACCAGTTAATTCAAGGTTATCATCAGCTGGATACCATAACCCTCTATTCATTGTGCTTTTTAGATATCTCTGAATCTTTTTGGCAGCTTCCATGTGACTAGCCTTAGGATTAGCTTGGTATCTTGCATATATCCCAACAGCAAAAGTAATGTCAGGTCTACTTGCTATGAGATACAACAATGATCCAATGATCCCTCTATAATCAGTGTGGTTAAGTGATTTGCCTTCAGGATCAGGATCCATCTTGTAGTTAGTATTCATAGGAATCCCAACTGCATTGCAATGTTGTACATAGGGCTGAAAACGGATCGGATATTTCCCGACCGATCCGGAGCTATATCTGGTCGGTATCGAATTCGGTATAAAAAACTAGTATCCGTGTGGATACGGATTCGGATACGGATAGTTGACTTTGGATTCAGAATCGGATTCGGAATACATAATATCCGGCCTTATTCGAGTTTTACCATATTTTATCGGATATTATCCGAATAATAAATCCGGATATCCAGAATTTTTAATATATTTTAGTTTATATTTTATAATAATATATATATATATATATAATATAATATTAGTACTTAATACTTAAGTAATTTTATTAAGAAAATAGTCGGAAACTAAAAAATTCAGTATAATATTATATATGTCTTCTTAGGAGTTATATTGTGTTGGAGGATATAACTTTTAGTTTCATATTATTAGCAGTAGATATCATTTTTATAATTTGCCTTAGAACTTCTATGAAATATTGCATAGGTAGTTTTTTTTATGTGTTTCAATCACATTTTGATGATTTTCATTTGAAATATATTATCCGATTATAGTTATTCAAATCCGGCCCGGATTCGTTCGATATCTATCCCGTATCCGTATACTGAATATTTTGAATTTGTATCCGAATCTGGCTTTTCCGTATCCGACTCTGAATTCGAGAAAAAAATATGATATAGGATACGGTATAAGCATTATCCGTCCGTATCCGATCCATTTTCACCCTTACTTGTACACCATATTTAGCAATCAGATCCCTTGTGTACTTTGCTTGATTGATGAATATTCCTTCCTTGGATTGTTTCACCTGAAGTCCTAGAAAGAAATTCATCTCCCCCATCATTGACATCTCAAACTTTCCCTTCATCAGAGCAGAAAACTTCTCACACATCTGATGATTAGGAGATCCAAATATGATGTCATCCACATAAATTTGAACTAGTAAGATATCTTTCCATCTTCTATCCTGAACAAGGTTCTATCAACAGTTCCTTTGGTAAAACCATGG
This sequence comes from Stenogyne calaminthoides, assembly GCA_037126765.1. Taxonomy (NCBI): domain Eukaryota; kingdom Viridiplantae; phylum Streptophyta; class Magnoliopsida; order Lamiales; family Lamiaceae; genus Stenogyne; species Stenogyne calaminthoides. Next base: position 14,190,346 of record JBBCBC010000033.1, read on the forward strand.
TCAGTAAAAAACTGAGAAAGGGTATCATACCATGCTCTGGGTTCTTGCTTCAGACCATACAAGGCTTTCGTGAGCCTGTAAACTTGGTCATTCTGACAGAAACCAGGAGGTTGTTCCACATAAACCTCTTCTTTAAGCATACCATTCAGAAATGCACTTATCACATCCATTTGATAGACTGTGAACTTCATGTGAGAAACATATGCAATAAATAATCTGATGGCTTCTAGTCTTGCAACAGGTGCAAAGGTATCATCATAATCCAAGCATTCTTCTTGGGAATAACCTTGTGCAACTAGCCTTGCCTTATTTCTTACAATGATATTATTCTCATATCTCTTATTCTTGAATACCCATTTAGTTCCAATCACATTGTGCTTCTTAGGTCTATATATTATAATCCAAACTTCATTCCTTGTAAATTGGTTCAATTCTTCTTGCATAGCAGTAATCCAGAATGAATCTTGAAGAGCTTCTTCAATCTCAGTAGGTTCTTTCCCAGATAGGAAGCAGCAGAATAAAACACTTTCTCCATGGAATCTTCTTGTATTAACCCCTTTTGATAGATCACCCACAATCTGACTCGAGGGATGACTATCTAACCATGTTCTCCTGGATGTTCCCCCTTCAGTAGTATCCTCAACATAAAAAATGTTAGGTTCAGGTAATTCATTAAACTCAGGGAACAACAGAAAAGGAACAAGGGAATCATCTTCCTCAGGGAAAATTCCATTCAGAACATTGGCAGTGACATTTGTTCCCCCTTGGTTGATAGATTCAGAATTTGCCTCAGCTGTGACCACATCTTCATCGGCATTACATACCTGAGTCTGAACTGGGGTTTCTTCAGATGGGTCAGCTTCAGTGTGTTGGCTTTCCTTCAGTGAAGATCTATCATCCTGAGTTCCACCAGCCTGAGTGTTTTTATCCAGAGTTTCTTCTTGCTCTGAGTCAGTCTCACTCCATTCATAGTAAGTGATTGACTACTTCTTTTCAGGCTCAGATGATGTTTTGACATTCTTTTTCAGGCTAAGTCTGGTGATTCTCTTTGTCAAGTCTCCTAATTCATCTTCTTGTTTCTTATGAACACAAGTAGATTCATCAAATACAACATGAGGTGTTTCTTCCACAATAAGGGTCTTATAGTTGTAAACTCTGAAGGCTTTACTGACTTCAGAATATCCCAAGAATATCCCTTCATCAGCTTTGCTATCAAAAGTTTTCAACTGATCTTTACCATTATTGTGTATGAAACACTTACAACCAAACACACGAAAGAAAGAGACAAGAGGCTTCCTTTCATTCCACAGTTCTAGAGTAGCATGCAGTGTTGACTGTCTCAGCCCAAAATCTCTTTGGTATATCAGCGTCAACAATCATTGTTCTTGAAGCTTCTTTTAGTGTCCTATTTCTTCTTTCAGCAACACCGTTCTATTGTGGGGTCCTTGAAGCTGATGTTTCATGATATAATATGGTTGATAAACTCAGTGCCTTTATCTGATCTGATTTTAACCACACTCAGATTCTTTTCATTACTGAGTCTTTTCATTAATTCTGCGTTTTGTCTGATTCTCCTTCTTACTGAGAAAGAATATTACCCATGTGTATCTATAGTAGTCATCAACTACCACAAGTGTATATTTTATACCATTTGTGCTCACAGGTGTTACTGGACCATATAGATCCATATGTAACAATTGTAGTATTCTATTAGTAGAAACTTCTACTTTGCTTTTGAATGATGCTCTGATTTGTTTGCCTTTCTGACAAGAATTACATACATGATCCTTACTGAATACTTCATTGGGTAACCCCCTCACAAGTGTTAATCTTGCAAGTTTATTTAGGGTTTTGAAGTTCAAGTGATTCAGTCTTTTGTGCCATAACCAACTGGTTTCAGTGGCTTTCTTAGCTACTAAACATGTATCCATAGGAGTCAGTCTCCAATCAGCAAGATACACATTTCCTTTTCTAGTACCAGTCAGTAATACTTGTTCTGAAATATTATCTTTCACATAGCACAAGTTCTTTGAGAATTCAATAGTGAATCCTTTATCACAGAATTGGCTGATAGAAAGCAAGTTATGCTTTAAACCAGACACATATGATACACAATGGATATGAACAGTATCAACTTCAAGTGTTCCATATCCTTCAGCCAGTTCTTTGGAATTGTCTCCAAAAGTTATCTGAGGGCCTTTTTGTTCAACATAGTTAGTGAGCAAGTGCATATATCCTGTCATGTGTCTTAAGCATCCACTTACCATGCAACATGTGTCTTCATTTAGCTCAGTGCCCTTTTTCTTCACCTGAAACAAAATCAGGTCTTAGGTACCCATTTGGTGTAGGGTCCTACCAGGTTAGCTGTACCTTTTGGAACCCAAATCCGCCTCACAATTTTAATTACTTTAGAGTGGCTGATTTGTCTTCCATAAACATCTACATACACATTCACCACCTTAGATGCCTTGGAAGTACCCTGTGTATGAGTGTCAGCCTTAGTATGAACATGAGCCTTATAGTTCTTCTTGGGTTCAGGCCTCTTGTTCCAGTGCTTTGGCTTTGGTGCAGCTGATCTATGTCTCTACTGACTTGGGTTAAGAGAACCTTCACCCTTAGGCAAGTGGGGTTTAGGTTGCTTGTACTGAAATTGGGGTCTTTCAGTATCCTGAGGACTTGGTCTCTTCACTTGAGAATTTCTCCGCTGAGTGTTTCTCTTCTGAAGATTCCTCTTATTGTTCAGGGTAGATTTCTTTAGGTTGGTATTCTTAGCCTGAGGCTTCGAAGTACTGGCCTGAGGATTTCCTACTGAGTGTACAGGTTTTCTAACATTTTCCTAAGGTTTGGGCTTTCTTTCCTAAACCTTCAGGTTCTCTGAGACCATAGGTCCTTTACCCTTGTCCAAAATACTGGGTTGTTCTTCAATAAGAAGATTAGTACGAACCGCCGGTTTAACAAAGACAATCTTAGTGCAACTAGTAGAAGCAGCATTCAGAAGATCATGTGAGGTTCCCCCTGGATTATATCCCCAATCCAGCCTTTATAGTTGTAGGTCTTTGATAACTCTGAATTCATCTATTGCATGAGATGTAAAATTTAATAGAGCTAACTTTCTTCGCAAAATATCCTCACTTTTCTTTAGAGTTTCATGTTTCTCAAAGAGGTCATTGAACTCAGTCCTGATAAGCTGATTTTCCTCAGTGAATTTCTCTAAATTACTGGTTACAGATGAACTTGATAACTCAGGTGCTTGTGTAGGAACAACAACATAGATAGAAGAATTTACCTCCTCAAAGCAACAAGGCAGACATCATCACTATCACTATCTGAAAACATTTCTTTTGAAGAGCTTGATTCTCCTTCAATATGTTCTTCTTCAGCAACCATAACCTTCTTGCTAGAATAATCATACTGGAAGTGACCTTTCTTCTTGCAGTTGTAGCATCTGTTGGTATCATCATCCTGATCATTTTCTTCTTTGGACTTGAAGTCCTTCTTCCTGGATGAAGATCCTTCAGTTTTGTGGTCCTTCTTCTTCTCAGTAGACTTCTCTTCAGCTTCTGAGTTGTTCCTGTTCCTGTACTTGGTATCTTTTTAATACCTTTTGTATTTACCATATCTGTTGTTCATTTTCTCAAACCTTCTTGCCATTAGGGCAATTGTCTCATCTTTTTCATCCTGATTTTTATTTGATGAGATCTCAGGTTCCTTAGAATTGCAGATTTTTCCTTGTATTTTGAAAGCCACATTTTTGTTAGATGAAGTATTATCTTTGCTATCAGGTTTCTTAGTTATCTTATCAATAACAAACTCATATGCTTTCAACTCAGAGAAAACATGTTGATATTTCATAAAAGCAATATCTTTGGTGTTTTCAATCACCACAGCATGTATATCCCATTTCTTAGAGAGTCCTCTAAGAATTTCAAGAGCAATTTCTCTTTGGGATATCTTTTCCCAAGAGCACTCAGATCATTCATAATGCTAGTGAATCTGACCTCAAGTCTTTCAATGGATTCACCATCTTCCATTTCAAAACCATCAAATTTGGCAATAGCTACAGATAATTTGTTTTCCTTGATATGATCAGTGCCCTGACACATTATAGCAAGTGTGTCCCAAATTTCTTTGGTAGTTTCCTAGTGGGAAATCATTCCCATAACACCATCATCAATAGTGTTATACAGTGTATCTTTAACAATGTAATCTAAGTAAACCAACTTCCTCTCTTTAGGAGTAAGATGATCATCAGATTTGGGAAATTCATCCATTAGATCATCTCTTTCATTATCAGTCAATCTAGGATTCACAACCTTATACTCAAAAGGTCCTTTAGACACAACTCTCCACGTTCTCTCATGTTTAGAGTACAAATGTGTCTGCATTCTCAATCTCCATAAATCATAGTTCTTAATAGAGAACATATATAGTTTCTTAGATGGCATGATGAATGAGCCTTGTAAGATATCAGCAGAAGATCTACTCAGTAGACAACCTTAAAAGACACATAGTTTTAGTTCCTTTTGTCTGCAATTAAATATTTGGACAACATTTATTCTTCATAAATGTGTAGGACTTCCTTAGTCTATTTGTCCTCAGGTAGATAATCTTCAGGTCTTCAAGTTTTCTGGTTGATCTGAGTCTTCAGGTTGATACGGGCTGTAGGCCCCGAACGGGTTTTGTGAGGGCAGAAGTCTAGAGGGGAGGGGTGAATAGACTTCTGAAAACTTTTCGTGCGGATCAGGTGTGATTGCAGATTGCCTGATCAGAGTGCTAGTGAGTCAGTTTGGACTGATGTTCAATCTTACTGAGTGCCTGAGGGCAGATCTGTTTGATATCTGTCAGTTTAACTAAGAGTGCGGAAGTTTGTAAATACCCGTGTGAAAAACCAGTTTTATCAATTCAGATTCTTAAGTCAGTTTTCAATCAGCTTACTAAAGTGTCAACCTGATCAGATCAGTTGCTTGGTGCAGACTGAGCTTAACTTAGAATATGTATGCAATTTTAAACTCAGTTGTGTGAATAGTGTAAAGCAATAGAAAGCAAGTAAATGCACACAAGACTTTTATAGTGGTTTAGACGAAACCCGTCTTACATCCACTCTTCCCTTAACACAGGGGCAACTTAACCGAACTTAACCTGCTTGGACTTAGTTTTATGTGTTAGTCCAACACTCAACAAATGTTTATCGAGTTCACACTCAACCGAACCAGAAATCAGAAAACTAGAATCCCTAGTCTGAAATCTTGCGGTAACAAACTTAACCTAACTTGAGTTTGGGTAAAGAATGTTTGAGGGTTCCAACTGGAAATCTATCCTGGTGTTTTAGGTAGCCAAATGCTAGTGGATAGGATTTCTTGCTAAGACCAATGGGATGAACACTCTAAGAATAATCTTCAAATATGGTGTTCTTCCAGCGGAAATTCTGAAGGCTTTTTGCTTCTTGAGAATTTGCGTTAATGTTGTTGTTCCGCTTTGCTCAATTGTTCATGTGATGGTAGTTGGTCTCTTGTCATCCCCTATTTCTTCACTTGACGAGCAATCCCATTTTATAGACCTCGAAATCAAAGAGCCGTTGGAGAGCAATTTGAATTTCGGGCTATATTAGGTAGGTTGTAGGATATGATTGTGACGTGCTCCAAATATCGGCGTGGCCGTAGGCATGATTAAAGCCGTTTATGTCCGATTAATCTCGTAATGTCGTTTTTTTTTTGTGCACGCGTGTCCTTTCTCCTTGGAGGCACTTCAAATTTGTCCATTAGATGATTGATATTCCTTTTGTAGAAGATTCGCCTTTCACGGTGTATCATTTTGATTGACGCTTGACGTGAGTTTGATCGATAATGATCGATCTACCTTTTGTTGAGACTTCGATGCATATTGTCTTAGCTCAATATGCAAATTCGGTGATTGTTCTTGTGTCTTCAGTTTCGATCTTGAATTGATATTCCTTGAGTTTTGTTCTTGAGATTTTTTCTCCCCGAGTCTTCAGTTTATCCGAGTCTTGAGTTCATCCGAGTCTTGAGTTCATCCGAGTCTTGAGTTCATCCGAGTCTTCAAAGTGTCTTCGCCTTCACCGATCTTCCCGACTTCTTGTCTTCGATTCGTTTCTAATGGACCTTATCTGGATCATCCGATACTTGACTGACCTATACATATTGAGTTCCCTCAATATGTGACCTATCTTTTACATCACCTATCTATACATTTTAGCCGGTCATCTTAATCGATTCTAAGTCATCAATTAATGTCCGACCGGTCCTATTACAACCTGTTTTGAACTTCCATCAAAACTTAAATACAAATTTCCCAACAATTTCCCCTTTTGATGGAACCAAAACACTTAATCGTAAAAAACAGATACTATGAATAGAAATGCAGATAAAGAAATGCAAAGACATACTTCGAAGACAATGAGATGTTGTCTTAGAATCGAGAGATGGAATATTTCATTCGGATAGGTGTGTGCATTATAGAATACATGAAAAGCGTACCTATCATCGATTCCAAGTTGTCTTCCCTTTTTGAACATTTGTTCTCTTTGGGGATGCCAAACAACTTGTACATCGTTTGTCGACTTGTCCAGATCTTCTTTCTATGGATCCCTCCTTTTTTCAAAGAAATCCATAGTAGGCATTCTTGAATTTGACATCTTCAGCTTCTTGTCCGGACGCAAAGGTGAAGGAGTAGTTCAAAGGTGGAGCTTCGTATTAGTGGCATGATCTTCCTTCTTTCATCACTTATCTGGTAGAAGTCTCGAATACTTCGTTTCTAACCGATTTGAATTCATCATCATTTTCAGATCTTGATGAATCGGAATCTTCTCCAAGATGTATACGATAACCATTCTCCTCTCGATATGATCCCATTCTCGAAGCAGATTTAGCGCCGAGGGGATGTCTTTAACAGTGCGGGGGTTTCTTCTCCCAAGCAATCTCATCTGCGTTTGTTCTTCCTCTTCTTTCTTCGGATGTAGCGATGTTCAACTTACTTCACCTTCTTGATGGCGGCCTCTGTCTTGTTTGCTCTTGAATTTGTTCGATTTCATCCGCTTTTTTGGTAGGGAATAGTTGGCCTTTACAATCTTTTCCATGCTTTCATCATCTTGCCTTTGCCTTTCTTTCTCCTCGTCTGCTTTCGGTTTCATCTTGTTCGTCTTCTTCAAATAATTTCTTAGCGAGTTCAAGGCTCTTGGCCCGATCATCGATTTCCATTCTTTTTTGAGCGATTCTTCAATCTTGTCGACTCTGCAATAACCCCCGAAAGAGCAATTTTTTCGCTCGATCTCTTTGCTATGTTGCTCCACGATTTCTTTCACTTGAGATCATGGAGTGGTCGCAAAGTCGAATCTGAAAGTTTTAACTAGAGATGTAATTGTTACCAACGTGTCTATTTTTCTTTTCTTCTCTTTATTTTCTTGTCCTTCCCCTTTTTGGTTTCATCAAATAGGTTGGACATCCTCATGTTCGAGCTTGATGAATTGTTGTGAGATCTCCTCTCTCGAAGTTCCTCGACAACAAGAGGAGGATCTTTGCATCGAAGTGTGCGGTTTCAAGAAGCGTCAGCAACTTCGATGTCTGTCTTTGCTCTTTCAACCCATATCCATGTGGTTGTCGGGTTTTCTCCATAGATGCCCGCATTCTCCAATAGTACCGTGGTTCGATTGAGCATATCTGCTTCAAACTTTGAGTTTGTCGATCGAGATTGACCTTCTCGGCAAGAGGATTAACTAGTTGCATAACTTCGAGAGGTTGGCATTGTGCATCCCAACCGTGTGACTTCTTTCTCTGTCAACTAGTTTTGCTTTTGCTCTTCTTCAAATCGCTTCATCGATCTGGCCAGAAAGTAACGGAAATTTGTCTTCAATAGCGATCTTGATCCCATCCTAAATCTTCTCAAGATAAAGATCTAGGAATCGAGCTCATCGTCGTGATCTTGGTTCGATGTTGAAGCCTTGCCAAGTCCGGTCTCATCTGCAAAGACCCAATCTTGGTTCATCGGTCCTCATGATCTCAGTTTGAACAGTTTCCTCCCTGTTATCAGTAATTCCGAACCTTTCGTGAATCAACCATCTGATATCATCATCAGATGCCAATTCAACAGCACTTTCAATCCCAGCATTGTTTAAGCATTTCAACTCCAAGTCTACAAAGAAATCTGATCCCAGAGTTGTCATGAGAATCAGAAATTCTTCAATGCTTTTCAGTCTGATATCCCTCCAGAACACAATCTCTTCTATTTGTTGCTGGATGCCAGGATGTTGATCCAATTCAGGCATAGATCCAAAGAGATACTCCTTGATCTGTTGCTTCATTATCCTTATGATGGGGCTTTTACGAGGCAGTGAAGCAAGCACGGTTCTGGTGTTGAAGGGATTATGAGAGATGGACACTCGCTTGTCGGATCTCTCAGGTTCTTGTGACTTGATTGGAGATTGGGATATTTGTGGTTCAGGTTCGTTTTCAGCGTGTTGAGGGTGTTCAGTTTCCTGAACAGGTTCATTGATTGGTGGTGTGGGAGATCTGGGTGATCTGATAGGTGAGGGTGAGGGTGAGAAGGTTTTGTGGGGAGAGGGTGGTGGTGATGATTTTTGAGGAGAGGGTGATGGTGATTTGGAAGTGGGCGTTGGCGATCTTGCTCTCTGGAAAATCTTGGTGAGAGGCAGAGAATCAGATGGTGATTTTTCCTCAGATTGCTCCACTTCTGTCCCTCTGACAGATTTCTCTCCTTCTGCTGCGATCATCTGCTCTTCCCTTACTTCTCTGATAGTGGGCTCAGAGCGGACTGCTATCTCTTCTTCTGATCCTACTTGCATCAGATCCGTCGTTCTGCTAACTTGCTGGGCAGAACTTGGAGCAGTCTTCAGAGGAGATGTGACTCTCTTCTGACGTTTCCGTTGAGCATCTGGTTTCTTGGCCAGATCCTTCATCTTCATCCTCTTCTCTAGAATGGCCTTTTCCTGCACTTCAGACGATGCAGTTGCCTTATCTTTTCCCTTCTTTTCTCCCTTAGGTTTGGGCACATAAGGAGTTGGATCTTCATCAGATTGTCCAGGTAGGGACTCATCTTTGCCCAATATGGCCTTGTGCTTTGCTTGATATATCTTCGCTCCATTCTCATTCCATTCATAATTCTGTGGCAGCTTATCTGACATAATGATAGAGATTTTGTGTATGAAGGAGCACTTGGAAGATAAGCACACTACATTGCTCTGGGTCAGTTCGAACTTCCCGGAGTCTTTTCTCAGTCGTGCCTTGACCATTCCCAACCAATCTATATCTGAAGCCTTCTTGATTATTGCAGCCATGACACTGATCTTATACGAGGTGACAACATCAAGACTGTAGGTTGAGCACATGATCACCTTCTGAACGATCTCAAGGAGAAGGCGATATTTTCTCTTCAGATAGGAGGCTTTGACGTTTGTCGTGTTCTCCTTGTTTGCAGGTCTCAACAGCTTGGCTTCAAGAAATTCCTTTTCTCCTACATCAGTCGTGTAGGTCTCTGGATTGATGCTTCCTCGAGTTAGACCGAATATCCTCTGGAGATCGTCATTCGACACTCGCACTTCCAGTCCGCCAACGGAAGAAATCAGGTCAGCATCATTGTCTTCATCCCTCTGTAGATTATATAGAAACTCCAGGGCTTCATATGTGTGGACGATGTTCTGGTGTGTAGAGCAATATCGTTCCAGCCCACACGCTCGCAATTACTCCAGAATTTCTAGCGATTCAGGATCTGAGGTGATGGTGAAAACTACATACTTCTCATCAATGATGTCTTTCTTCATCAATGCAAAGTTGCTGAACTTTTTCCTCGGCCTGGTGGAACAAGATATGTCATTTTCATGCGATATGCAAATTGATGTTTAGTTTGAGTAAGATGTTTCAATAAATTCACCAAAACCAAGAATCTTAGCATCAATTTAGCAAGTAAGCATTTAGATCGAATATAAATTACGAAACACAAAGATTACGACTTGTAAACCCTAGGTACCGAGAGAAATTGAAATCATGCAATATTTAAACAAGAAATTACCGAAATTGATTCAATGATTTTGTTGGTCCCGTGGTAACGAGTCTTACACGTGTATGGGGGGAATACACGCTGTTCATTGTTTTTAAAACTTTTTTTCTTCGAGGTCACTTTGGGTCGATATAATCAAGATTAGGTTACGAGAAGCACAGATCGCTCGAGTTAAAGTCTCTTCGAGACAAAGATCCCGAAATGCTTTTTTCGATATACCTCGATAATCCCAACCGAGTCCTGAGTGTCGAGATCCCGAGTTGCTTGGATCGATAACTAACTTATCAATCCTCAAATGAGAGTTCGGTTTTGGTAACTATCTGTTCTAGCTACTCGATCGTATGGAATGGTTGGCCTTTAGTTTATACTCGCTTTTAAGCTTTCTTTGAAAACCTTCCCTTTATGAAATAGTGATTAAGTTGTTATTCACTTATGCAACTTCAGTGGATTGATTCCAACCCGAATATCGCTGAAAAGTATGCTTTCAAAAATAAGTTAATGCAACAATTAAGCACGGATAAGGAAAGCAATAAAAAACACAACAATTATAGTGGTTCGAGAGACTCAAGCTCCTACATCCACTCTCTCCGATCCTCGTGAGAAATTCACTATCAACTTCGAGCTTTACGACTACCTCGCGTAGTTTACTTACTCAACTCGCCCCGAAGTTTTCTCGACTACTCCACGAGTTTACTTACTCAACCCGGACCTTGAGCTTTCGACTACCTCCGTAGTTTACTTACTCAAACACAAACAAGCTTTCGGACTACCCCCTCAGAGCTTACTAACTTCTCCTCTAGAGGTTTCTCGACTACTCCGCGTAGTTTACTAACTCTTTACAACTCTTCTCACCAACAAACACACTCCAACTACCTTCTCCGGGTTTGGGGTTTCTCGGTTGGTTTCAACTAGATGAGATATCCTTTACAATAAAGCACAATGCAAAGGGTTAGGATATCTCGACTAAGCTTTGGATAATTCTTATCAAGCTAGGCTTAGTATAGTGAGCTCTCTTCAATGTAGAAGCACTTGGGAAATTCTAAGTTTTTCGAGTGCTTTAACTTTTGCAAGAATAAGTTTGAGCTCTTAAGTTATGATATAAATTTCCCAGAACCTTACAATGTAGAGGGTCACCAGTATTTATAGGCATGCACCAAGGTTACTCTTGAAAACTATCCGTTGGAGAGACAGCTTTGTGAGTTCCCTCTTATGGTGTGTGAGAAACGGCTATATTTAGGGTATGAAACTCCCTAACACGTTTTAGGCAATAGCCTTTCATGTAGCCGGTCTTCACTTTTTGCAGTCTGGAACTTTTGTACATCTGACATCCTTTTCAAAACACATCGCCATTGTCGGTATGGTACATGTTGTTGTCTTCCTCTTTTTGACTTTTGTCTCCAGCTAAAGGTAGACACCTTCAATGACTCTTTTTTGGTTACAAACTCGAGTTTGATATAACCTTAACAACACTTCTGACTTAGTTCCTTTTGTCTGTATTTTAATGTCTTGGCAATATCTAACTTTCTAAGGAATCGCGATCTTCTCAGAATTGCATCCTTCAGATAGATATTTTCAGTGCCTCGGAACATTCATGTTCATACTGAGCATTCAGTACCTTACTGAGTCTTCAGTAATTACTGTGCCTTCAGTATTCTAGATCTTCAATCTTCAGTCTTCAGTCTTGCGTCTTCAGAGTCTTCAGAGTCTTTGAGGGTCTTTAGAGTCTTCTGAGTCTACTGACTGATACACTGAATCTTCGTGATGAGTCTTGATTCCTCAAGATCCTCATCGAGTCTTGATATCTCGATTTCTGCTTCGAGTCTTCAGAGGCTATCCTGAACTATATCTGCTGACTATACATTTTGCAGATAACATCCTGAATATTCTAAAAACTGAATCCTGACTCAACTATCAAGATCATTCTGAACATGTCATACTCAGGGGTTTTGGGATCTAATCAAAATCATATATCTTTTATTAAATTCATCTCCCAACAATTTCCCCCTTTTTGATGATGTCAAAACCTATCTTGTTACAAACATATAACCTATACTCAGGTTTCAGTTTATCCTATTACAAGATTGGTTGTCTCCCAACAATTTTCCTGAATCAGAAAAAAACTCCCAACAATTTCAGAGAGTCTCCCAATCAATTTAAATCATTTAACAATTTCTTCAGTAATGAATCTCTTTAAATAGTTCATTACCAAATACTTAAACAATTTCTCCCATATAAATATACAATCAGTTCAGAGACATTCATTCAGACATATCAAAATAAAAGACATGTAAATAAGATAATGAGATATTATCTTTTGAGCATAATGATAAATCTTCATTGATGATTGGTATCCCATTACAGATTACAATGAGTTTATCAACAAAATCAAAAAGACAAAAATTTAAAGATTACAGAATCTTCTGAGTCTTGATCTTGATCTTGATTTGGCTCTTGATCTTACGCTCTTGATTTTTTCATTCTCAACTTCATCAGCGGGCACCTCCAGGTCGAACATTCCAAAAAATCTCTTCTTCAGCTCATTTCTTTCCTTGATGATGTCCGGACTGTTTCCTGTTAGACCCAACTGACCAACATACTGAGCAATCTCTTGAGTAATGGCCTTCTCATTCACCAAGCCATTACCAAGTCTTGGAGGAGGATAGGAATATGGACCAGGGGCTACTATCTGTACCTCTCCTTCATCCGCAAGGTTAATCCAAATTTCAGAGATACTTTTGATAGAAGGTAAGTAGATATTCAATGAATGCTTCATTCTGATCTGAGCTTTCCCCTCTCCATTCCCTGAGAACATCATAATTGAACCAGAAGGTTCTCTTGACTTCTTCCCACATATCGTTGAGTTTGATGGGCATCCATTTATCAACGTGGGGCCACTTTAGAGCTTTTGATGTTCCTTTCCTCTTGCTCGCAAAACTTCCCGAATTCACTCCTTCGCTTCGCTTCTTCGCCTATCTTCTTTTCTCGATCACAGACGCTCCCGAGACCGGGCGGCATTTTTTCTTAGCTTTTTCTATTTGGAGTGTCTTGAGCATCTCTCGTGTTGAAGACTTTCTTCTGAGGTTGAGACTCAGATTCTTCCGTTTCTTCATCATGCAGAATCAGCTTTCTCTGGATTGGCTTAGAAGCCTTTGCACGTTTGCTTACATGTTGAACAACACCCAAGGCTTTCCTCTTCATAGGCAATTCAGCAGCAGCCTGGCTTGTTCCAACCTTTTCTCTAGCACTCAGTTTCTCTCTTGCAACATCAAGCATGGTTTGCTCGAAAACTCGAGTGTAGATAGGCTTTTTCTACCGAGCGAACTTCAACTTCTCGGTAGCCCGACTTCTCTTAAGGCTCGGCTAGATTATACATTTCAAATCTTTACGAGCCTTCTTCTCCAAAAGTACGTGCCATGAACTTTCCGAGGTCTTGACCTTCTTTTTCCCCTTCTTGCACCGTAATTTGGAAGAAGTCTGGAGAGGCTTTGTGTCCATGTGATATTGTTCTTTGCTCACACAAATAACTTCTCCTCGCTATCTCCGATCTTGTTAAATCTTCCAAATTCCTTTAGATGGTTCTTGGCCACGAAAATTCTTGAGATAAGTGGGCAACCGCCGAGAGAGCCTCATTGAACATCTCTCTCATCTTTGGTCATGAGCATTGAGCTCATTTCCTCAACAAATGATTTTATCATCACTTCATTCCTCTCTCGCCAACTTCACCTCTAGAAATGCAATTGACTCACGGTGCTTCGATTCATTTCAAAGATCGAGCTCAAATTTGACTCCCTCCAAACTTTTCATTCAACTTTTATCTTCCATGGAGGTCATCTGTGAGGTCAGAGTGTTTTGGATTAGCACCAGCTCTGAAGAGTGACTAAGACTTTCCATCTGTTGAGCTTGATTGGCCAATGTTTCTTCCATCTGAGCAATCTTGATCATCGTTGACTCAACCTTCTCAAGTTTCTCCATCAAGGGAGTGAGATCAATCTCAGAACCTTCTGCACCTTCTGTGCTCTTTGATCATCCTGAGCTTGACTTCATTAAAAGCTCCGGTCTCCAATCGAGCCTCGGTCATTTATCGAACAATTCGAATTAAAGATAGTACTTTCAGTAACTTTGGCATAATTGTTAATAGTGCCAAAAGGTACCTGAAGAGTGCTAGCTTCTGAGAGGTGACCAATTTCAGTTGATCGACAATGAAGTCTCCTTTTCCATCTGAGACTGATTCTCAACATCTCCCTGTTGGTCCCCATCTCCATCTTGAGATTTGTCTCCGCTGCTTGGGGCACCAACTTCAGTAGCTTTTCTTTCAGCTAACTTCCTCTGAACCAGCTCATCAAAATCGGAGTTTTTCATCCTGAGCTTTGTCCTTCTGAACCCTGAGAAGTCGGTCAGAAAGGTTGTCTCCTCATTCCACCAGTCTTCCCCTCTGAAAGCAGCAATATCAAGCATCTCGGGAAGAGTCTGATTGAGGATGAACACAGTTATCCTTAATCTGAAGAAAACATCTTGCAGATCAGGGTATGAGCTGAGCTCAGGGTAGCGGTAAAGAATGAACTGTTCCCCCTTGCTCCTCCACTTCGCGCTTCTTCTTCATCTTCCATCTCGGGCTCTCTGTGTTTCGATTGAAACTTGGCGAGGATCAAGTAGTAGATCACTTTCGGGAGCTCATCAAGAATATTCTCGCTCCGAGTCTCACTGACCTCTTAAAGGTTGTGCAGTCAGGTCCTCAGTTTGCATCTGAGTGGGTTCTGGGTCCTGAGCTGACACTTCCTCAGATTGGTTCTGAGTTGGCTCTTCTGCTGTCTGAGCCGGCACTTTTTCAGTAGGAATCTCTGAGGCCTGAGTTCCTTTGAAAATTTCCTGAGAAATTTTATCTGAACTTAGAGATGTCTCAAGCACCTCAGAGAAGACACATTTCCTCGATCCGTCTTGTGCCTTTGAGATAACCTGAGCCAAAACTTGCAATGGCGAACTCTGAGCGGTTTGGCCCTCAGGTTGAATCTCCTCAGAATCACTACCATCTTCATCGGTGAGAACCACCAATCTTCTGCGCTTTGGGGCAAGGTTCTTCTGCTTCATTATTCTTGCACCTCCTTCCATCTTTGCCTCCAACAAAACCTTCCCCCGGTTTGTTGAGTCTCTTTTCACCAAGAATCGGTGATTCTACCTTCTTTTCTCTCTTCCCCGATGGCCTCGCTTTTTTTGCGTGATGGGTTTAAAGAGAATTTTGGATTTAGGGAATGGGGTCGAATTGGCGAAGATGTCCTCCTCCTCTCTGCACATCTCCAAAATATAAGCAATTTTGGTGGCATGGTGGATCTTGCCTTTTATTGAGATCGCCCCGTCAACCTTCTTCAAAACTTTGGTCTGCTCACTCACCGTCTGAATCAAAAATTTCAGCCAGTTGAAGTCTGTGGTGGGTGAGGCCTCGATTGCCGCCATCAATCTGAGCTTCGGGGTACTGATCTGCTCAAAACTCCCCGCAAGACTCATGATGCTCGTGCTCACAATATCCATCAACACACGATTATGTGGCTTTAAGTGCTTCTTATGCAATGTCGCCTCAAACTTAACAGGATTCTCAACAATCCTATCTAAGTACTCCTGCTCTCTACCCGACATATACATCGTAGGATCCTCTTCTCTATCACAGAGCTCAAAAACATCATTCAGATTTTTCAGAACTATATACAGATCCCTCTCAAAATCGATGTATTTGGACGACTGCTCTAAATGTGATACAGTTAACTTAGAATGCATATAGCCCTCTTCATCTAACTTCAAGTTATAGATGAATTAGATTACCTCTTTTCAAACTCTCCGGTCCGGGTCGGCCATGACTAGTTGAGAGTGAGTTTAGCCAGTCGAATCATATGCAGAGCCTCCTCTTCTGGGTTTGAGTTGGTTGTGCTTTCGAGTGAGACAATGAACTCGTACCACGGCTTGTTGGTTTCGGCTAATCTCTCGAACAGGGTTGGGGCCATTTTATAGATTGATGAAATGAAGCTTTAGGGTTTGAAGATTTCTGGGCAAAGGGATTTTATTTGCAGAGGATTTGGGAACGAAGGGTTTGATAAAATTTTGGCTTGAATGGCTTATTGGGGTTTATATAGCTTCGAGATCGTGGGGAATCGCGTTGGTTAGGTGAAAAACAACGGTTGAGATTAATCTCCGATTAATCGGGTATACGAACCGACGATCTCCGAAAAGTAAGCCGCCAAAACATCCTCATTGGTCATTAATGTAGCAGAGCATTAAATGACTGTTGACCTTCTTCGGAATTTAAAACGATCCTGCCCAAAAACATTCCTCAGGTGTTTTGTATTTATTGCGAATGATTACTGAACTTTACTTAAGCAATAAATGAGTCGCATGAGTCATTACTTCTTCAGACTAATTTCCCTCTATCAGTCTTACTGAGTACTAACCTTGATAAAATGTTAGTATAATAATCGAAATCTTGAATTGTTCAAGATAATTAAAATCTTGACCTTCAAGAACTGAAGTTTCCTTGAGACTCGATTCAAGATTTCCATTTTATCCCGAGCTTCTCAAGAGAATTCTCGAGAAAACTTCATGCATCCGAAAACCTTCAATTTTTCGATTTTTACTCTATATACACGGTTCTAACATTCCTAATTCAACCGAAAGTTCCCGAAATCTTGATTCCGCCAAAGGTTTAGTCAAGATATCGCTTTTGCTTATCAGTATGAATTTTCTCCATCCTTATGTCCTTCTTCTCGACATGATCTCTGATGAAGTGATGTCTGATATCCACATGCTTGCATCTGGTGTGCACAACCGGATTTTATGATATAGCAATGGCACTATTATTGTCACAAAATATTGGTACTTCATTGGCTACAACTTTTTAATCCCTTAATTGTTGTCCGAGCCAAAGAATTGAAAGCACAAAGAAATTTCCAAAGAAACCATATATTCAAATTTCAAGAGTACTTGTTGCTACCGAGGTCCTGCTTTTCTTGAAAACCAAGATATCGCCATACTTCCTAGAAATTGACAAGTTCCCGAAGTGGACTTCCATCAATCCTCGCAACCTCCATAATCAAAGATCGAGTAACCAAGTTAATTCAAGGTTATCATCACCGATACCATAATCCTCTATTCATCGCGCCCTTAAGATACTTCAAGATCTTTTGGCGACCTCCATGTGACTAAATTTAGGATTAGTTTGGTATCTTGCACATATCCCAACAAAGAAATGTTATATCCGCCTACTTGTCGTGAGATAGAGCAATGATCCAATGATTCCTCTATAATCGATATGACTCACTAATTTGCCTTCTTAATCGATCCATCTTGTAGTTAGTATTCATAGGAATCCTAATCGATATTGCAATTCTCAGACACCATATTTAGCAATCGATCTCGGTGTACTTTTGCACGGTTGATGAATATTCCTTCCTTTGATTGTTTCACTTGAAGACCTAGAAAGAAATTCATCTCTCCCATCATTGACATCTCAAACTTGCCTTTCATCGCTGTTGAAAACTTTTCACACAAATTGATGGTTTGAGATCCAAAATGATGTCATCAACATATATCCGAACTAGCAAGATATCTTCCCCATCCTCTATCCTCGAACAGAGTTCTATCAACAAATCCTTTTGACAAAACCATGGTCAAGAAGAAACCGAGAAAGAGTATCATACCATGCTCGGGTGCTTGTTTGAGACCATACAAAGCTTTTCCGAGCACTCAGAACTTGGTCATTTTGTTTGAAACCGTGAGGTTGTTCCACATAAACCTCTTTCTTTAAGCACGCCGCTCAGAAATGCACTTTTCACATCCATTTGATAGATCGTGAACTTCATGTGGGCAAAGATATGCAAGAAACAATCGATGGCTTCTAGTTTTGCAACAAAAGCAAAGGTTTCATCATAATCCAAGCCTTCTTCTTGGGAATAACCTTGTGCAACTAAATTTGCCTTTGTTTCTCACAATGTTGTTGTTTTCATCTCTTTTATTCTTGAAAACCCACTTGGTTCCAATGACATTGTGCCTTTTTCTCGTCTATCTACCAAATTCCCATACTTCATTCCTCGAGAATTGATTCAAATTTCATCTTGCATAAAGAAGAATCCAATGAGAATCTTGTAGAGCTTCACCAATCTCAAGGTTCTTTCTCCCGATAGGAAGCAGCAGAATAGTGCACTCTCACCATGGAACCTTCTTGTTTTAACACCTTCAGTTAGATCACCCACAATCTGACTTGTAGGATGACTATCTAACCATTTCCTTCTTGATGTTCCCCTTCAATAATATCCTCAACATTTGAAATGTTAGGTTCGATTAAATCATTAAACTCGAGGAACAATGAAAAAGGAGAAAGGGAATCATCTTCCTCGTGGAAATTCTATTCGAAACATTATCGAGACATTTGTTCCCTTTTGGTTGATAGATTCAGAATTTGCCTCACCGTGACCACATCTTCATTGGCATCACATACCGAGTCCGAATCGGTGTCTGCTCGATTGGTCACCTTTTGAGTGTTGGTTTTCCCGAGTCTCACCATCCTCGATTTCCATCCCGAACTTCTTTATTCGAGTCCGAGTCACTCCAATCATAGATAGTGATCGACTTTTTTTTTCGTGTTCAAATGATGATTTATCTTTCTGCTTTCGGGCTTAATCTGGTGATCCTCTTAGTCACCATCTCAATCATGTTCTCGCTTCTTTCCTAACACAAGTAGATTCATAAAAAAACAACATGAGGTATTTCTTCCACAATAAGAGTCCTACAGTGTAAACTCGAAAGCTTTTATCGACTTCGTAATATCTTAAGAATATTCCTTCATCGCCTTTTACTATCAAATTTTTTCAACCGATCTTTTTACCATTATTGTGTATGAAACACTTGCAACCAAACACACGAAAGAAAGAAACAAGAGGCTTCCTTTCATTCCAAAGCTCATAGGGTGTTTTGCCTTGACACTTAGTCAGCATGGATCTATTCTGAGAGTAGCATGCAAAGGTGTTGATGACTTTTAATTTCAAAAAAATCTTTTAGGAATATCAGCTTCAACTATCATTGTCCTTGCAGCTTCTTTCAGAGTCCTGTTCCTTCTTTCAGCAACACCATTTTGTTGAGGGGTCCTTGCAGCTGATGTTTCATGTGAAATTCCATTCTCTGCACAATAATCAGATATGATATGATTTATAAATTCAGTTCCTTTGTCAGATCTGATTTTGACCACACTCAGATTTTTCTCAATACTGAGCCTTTTCAAGAACTCCGCGCAAATTTTATCTCGAGTCTCTTTCTCTTCTTGAGTAAGAATATGACCCAAGTATATCTTGAGTAGTCATCAACTACTACCAATGTGTATTTCCTGCCATTAGTGCTCACAGGTGTTATAGGACCAAAAAGATCCATATGCAGTAACTGAAGTATTCTGTCAGTAGAAACTTCTACTTTGCTTTTAAATGATGCTTTAACTTGTTTTCCTTTCTGGCACGCATCACAAATATGTTCCTTACTGAACACTTCATTAGGAAACCCTCTCACAAGAGCTAATCTTGCAAGTTTATTCCGGGTTTTGAAATTTAGGTGATTCATTCTTTTATGCCATGACCAACCGGTATCTCGTGGGAACTTTTAGCAACTAAACATGTATCTTTAGGAGTTGAACTCCAATCGCCAAAGATACACATTCCCTTTTCTTGTACCCGTCCAAGAATACTTTCTCGTGATGTATCATCTTTCACAAAACATAAGTTCTTAGAGAACTCAACATTGAAAACCTTTATCACGTAATTGGCTAATTGAAAGCAAGTTATGCTTCAATCCGGATACATATGAAACACCATGGATATGAACCGAGTCGACTTCCAAAGTTCCATTTCCTCCACTGTCCCTTGAGTTATCTCCAAAAGTGATTTGTGGGGCCTCTTTTGTTCAACATAGTCATCGAGTATCTTCTTGTATCCTCGTCATATGTATTGAACATCCACCGTCAAGATACCATATATCGAGCTTTTTTTCATCTCTCGCCATCGCCATGTGTGATCTTTAGTCGATTCGAAGGCCCTTGTTTTTCCTCCCCGAAAAACAGATCAATTCTTAGGTACCCAATTTGTGTAGGGTCCCACAAGGTTAGATGTACCTTTCTAATCCAAATCACCGACAACTCTAATCACTTTAGTGTGGCTAATTTGTCTTCCATAAACATCAACATATACATCCACTACTCTACAGGTGTCTTAGCGTTTTTTTCAGATATATGTGTGCTAGCTTTAGCATGAACATGTGCCTTTGAATTCTTCTTTGGTTCAGGCCTTCGCTCATTTGCTTAGGCTTTTTGTGCGTACCGGTCTAAATCTTTGTTGACTCGGTTCAGATAACCTTTACCCTTAGGCAAGTGGGGGATCGGGTTATCTCAGACCTTTGAAATCTCTTTCAAAGATTATCGAGGACTTGGTCTCTTCAATTGAGAATGTCTCTACCGAGTGTTTCTCATCCGAGGATTCCTCCGATGGTTCAAGTGGAGCCTTTCGTTTTTGCATTCTTAGCCGAGGCTTTGAAGTACTTGCTCGAAATTTTCCAACCGATTTGCTTTCAGTTTTTTAGCCTTCACCGAGGTTTGGGCTTTCTAACCCGATCATTCGGCTTTTTTCGAGACCATAGGTCCTTTTCCTTGTCTACAACATTGGGCATTACTTGATTTTGAAGTGTAGGTGCCAACGATTTTACAAAGATTGTCTTCTTGCTACTTGATGCAAAGATTCGAGATGACCTTGTGAGGTTCCCCGAATAAATCCCAATCCAGTTTTTATAGTCACAGATCTCTCGTAACTCAATTTCATCTATTACATTAGATGCATTATTCAATAGAGTTAACTTCTTCCTCAAGACTATCCTCACAGATTCTGTAGAGTTTTATGCTTCTCGAGAGAGGTCATTGAACTTCGTTTTGACTAGTCAATTTCTTCAAATGATTTCTCTAGCTTCTCGCTTAGGGGACATTATCAACTTCTTTTTCTCGAGAGTTGTACTTTCGTAACATCCAGTTCATCAAGAGCTCTCATTAATTGAGAAGTGATTTCAATATTGCTTAGAGTCTTTCCATTTTAGATTTTCAAACTTCCGGTTCCTTTATCGCTTCTTGAGTTCTATTTAGCGCTTTGCAAAATAAAGATAGTCCTTCATCGATTCTCAAAAGAATCCATCGGTCAAAATGATTGTTTTCGAAACTTGAAAACTCTTGTGCTAGTGTAGGAGCAACAACAAAGGATAGAAGAGTTTTACCTCCTCAATGGCCATCGACATGATGTCATCACTTTCACTTTTCGAGAATATCTCATCTGAAGAGCTAGATCCTTCCTCGTAATGTTCTTCTTCTTCACGCAACCATGACCTTTTTTTGCTAGAGAACTTCGGGTCTCTTTTTAGCTTGCCTTTCTTCTCTCCTTAGACTCAAATCCGACAATCATAATTTGGAAGTGACCTTTCTTCCGCAATTATATCATCTGTTGGTATCATCATCCCGATCATTTTCTTCTTTGGACTTGAGTCTTTCCTCTTGGATGAAGATCCTTCAAATTTTCGTGTCCTTCTTCTTCTTCTCGCTTGATCCGTCCTCGTGTTTCTTCCGCACTGTGGTTCCTGTAATAGCTTTTTATATTTTCCAAATCTCATTATTAAGTCTATCAAACCTCCTCGCCATCAGTGCTAACTTTTCCTGAAGCTCATCCTGATGTTTGGCATGGGGGTTCTCAGACTCTCTAGTCTTACAGGTTTTGTCTTTGGCTTTTAAAGCCACATTTTTACTCGATGAAGAAGAATCATCTTTGCTATCAGCCTTTTTGGATTTCTAATCAATTACAAATTCATAGGCCTTCAAGAGAAGACTTGTTGGTAAGGCATTGAATTAATATTCTTGGTGTTTTCAATCACCACTGCATGAATATCCCATTTCTTAGAAAGACCTCTAAGAATTTTCAATGCAACTTCTCTCTGTGGATATTTCTTTCCAAGTGCATTAAGATCATTCATGATGCTAGTGAATCTGACTTCCAATTTGTTTATTGATTCACCATCATCCATTTCAAAACTATCAAACTTTCCAATTGCCACTTAAAGTTTGTTTTTTTTTATATGATCTCGTGCCTCGCACATTATTCACAAATAGTGTATCCCAAATCTCTTTAGCAAGATTACAAAGAGAGATCATTCCCATCACACCATCATCAATCGTCTCAGATAGTGTGTCTTTTTGCAATGTAGTCTAGATTGACTAACTTTCTCTCCTCAGAGTCACTTGGTCATCGACTTAGGAAATTCTCGCTCTAGGATCAATTCTCTCATCTTCTTCCTCCTCCGATTCACCACAAGAAATTGAATGGTCCTTGAGAGACCACTCCACATACGCCATGTTTGAATATCTGATGAGCCTGCATTCTCGGCCTCCATAGATCATAGTTCTCCAATCGAGAACATGGGAAGTTTTTAGAAGACATTTTATCCGATCTTTTGAAAAGAAAAAAATTTCAAAGAATAAGATCATTCAGATAGACCACAAGTATTTTTGAAAATAAAACTTTGGTCAACACAAAGCAGGGTCAAGTTGAACCACCGCTTCCGATACCACTTGTTGGTCCCGGTGCAAACGAGTCTTACACGCGTGTATGGGGGAATACACGTGTTCAAGGTGTTTTTAAAAGTTTTTTTTCTTCGAGGTCACTTGGGTCGATAATCCTCAAGATTAGGTTCGAGAAGCACGGATCGCTCGAAGTCAAAGTCTCATCGAGACAAAGATCCCGAGCCGCTTTCAGATACCTCGAGATAATCCCAACCGAGTCCCGAGTGTCGAGAGATCCCGAGTTGCTTGGATCGATAACTAACTTCATCAATCCTCAAATGAGAGTTCACTTTGGTAACTATCTGTTCTAAATTTACTCGATCGTCTTGAATGGTTGGCCCTTTAGTTTATACTCGCTTTTAAGCTTTCTTTAAAAACCTTCCCTTTATGAAATAGTGATTAAGTTGTGATTCACTTATGCAACTTCAAAGGATTGATTCCAACCAATATCGCTGAAAAAGTATGCTTTCAAAAACAAGTTAATGCAAATAAAGACGAGATAAGGAAAGCAATAAAGAACACAACAATTATAGTGGTTCAGAGACTCAAGCTCCTACATCCACTCTCTCTGATCCTCAGAGAAATTCACTATCAACTTCTGAGCTTTCTGACTACCTCGCGTAGTTTACTTACTCAACTCGGCCCTGAGTTTTCTGACTACTCCACGTAGTTTACTTACTCAACCCGACCTTGAGCTTTCTGACTACCTCCGTAGTTTACTTACTCAAACACAAACAAGCTTTCAGACTACCCCTGTAGCTTACTAACTTCTCCTCTAGAGTTTTCTGACTACTCCGCGTAGTTTACTAACTCTTTACAACTCTTCTCACCAACAAACACACTCCAACTACCTTCTCAAGGGTTTGGGGTTTCTCGGTTGGTTTCCAACTAGGATGAGATATCCTTTACAATAAAGCACAATGCAAAGGGTTAGGATATCTCGACTAAGCTTTGGATAATTCTTATCAAGCTAGGCTTAGTATAGTGAGCTCTCTTCAATGTAGAAGCACTTGGGAAATTCTAAGTTTTTCGAGTGCTTTAACTTTTGCAAGAATAAGTTTGAGCTCTTGAGTTGTGTATAAATTTCCCGTAACCTTACAATGTAGAGGGTCACCAGTATTTATAGGCATGCACCAAGGTTACTATTGAAAACTATCCGTTGGAGAGACAAACCCGTGAGTTCCTCTTTATGGTGTGTGAGAAACGGCTATATTTAGGGTTTGAAACTCCTTAACACGTTTTAGGCAATTAGCTTTCATGTAGCCGGTCTTCACTTTTTGCAGTCTGGAACTTTTGTACATTTGACATCCTTTTTCAAATGACTTGTCACCATCGATTAGGTATGATGGTACAAAGTTGTCTTCCTCTTTTTGACTTTTGTCTCCAGTTAAAGGTAGACACCTTCAACGGCTCTTTTTGGTTACAAACTCTGAGTTTGATATAACCTTAACAACACTTCTGACTTAGTTCCTTTTGTCCGTATTTTAATGTCTTGGCAATATCTAACTTTCTAAGGAATCGCGATCTTCTCAAAATTGCATCCTTCAGATAGATATTTTCAGTGCCTCGGAACATTCAGGTTCATACTGAGCATTCAGTACCTTACTGAGTCTTCAGTAATTACTGTGCCTTCAGTATTCTAGATCTTCAATCTTGATCTTGATCTTGCGTCTTGAGTCTTGAGTCTTGAGGTCTTGAGGTCTTGAGTCTTCTGAGTCTACTGACTGATAAACTGAATCTTCGTGATGAGTCTTGATTCCTCAAGATCCCTTCGAGTCTTGATATCTCTCAGTTTCTGCTTTGAGTCTTCAGAGCCTATCCTGAACTATATCTGCTGACTATACATTTTGCAGATAACATCCTGAATATTCTAAAAACTGAATCCTGACTCAACTATCAAGATCATTCTGAACATGTCATACTCAGGGGTTTTGGGATCTAATCAAATTCATATATCTTTTATTAAATTCATCTCCCAACAGATTTAGAAATCGGAAGAGTAGAATCAATTGATTTCGAAAGTAATTCTCTGAAGATTTTGAAAGTTTTGAACTTTTAAGAGCTTTGAGAAGATGAAGTAGTGGAAAGAAGTTTTCTGAGAAAGATTTGGATTTTATAGTATACGAGGGAAAACCTTTTTGCACAACTACCCAAAGTACTCAAGTATCCGTGTTTTGAAATCAGTGGCTGAGATTAGTCGGCTGAAAAATATTTTAATCGCACGGTTGAGTAAAGAAGTCTTCTCGTATTTCGGACTCAAAAATTCGCAATAAAACGCATTAAATACACATTCCCAAGTCCGCATTAAAAGTTTTGCAGAGCATGCGTCATAAAGTGAAAACAGAGTAAAAATCAATTTATTTAAATAACGCATATAAGGTATTCAGAAAGGGATAAATAAGAAAACGATGTCGATCGATTGATATTGTAATCAACCAGTTACCACTGTGATCTGATCTGGTGCTTGTTGACCTTACTGATGGTATCTTTAAGCATTTTCCAACAATATCTCACTCATCTGATCAGATTCTTGTGTAATGCACTTCGTTACTTATCTGATCCACTTATATGATACTCTTATCTGATGCACTTATATGATACACTTCATCCTTCAATCTTCTTCTAATCAGCCCGCATTTACTAAGCACTGAAGTCTACTCCCGCCAAAACATTTACTTCGGGGAGTCAAAAAGTCTCCTCGATTCCCAAATCGGCGCGATTTGACATTCCGTAATAATGGCATAGATACGCTGTGATTACTCACACCGTCAACTCATCCAACCATTAGCTGCGTGTTCCTTACGCGTTGTCGATGCAAATTTCTCTTAAGGTTTTCTAAGAAAATAAATTTGCATTTATACCCCTAATTTCCTTCTATAAATTAAATTTTTGTTTAGGCAAACAACACAACATAAACCATTCATCTTCTTTAAGATATACTTCATGCGTTTAGATGAGTTCCTTATTTCCGTGAAACTTCCTATGAAAACCTTTAACCCTTTTCCAATGAATTCAGCTTCTCAAATCAACCCTGTGTGTTCCTTCACACTGCTTTCATCATCATCTAAGATTACACATACGATCAATGCTAAGCTTCTTTACCACCATGGAGGCGGATCTGCTAAGGGAAATGAAAGGCTTTCTCCTAACCAGTATGCACCTTGTCTTTATCGAGATAACGGAATTAGCATCAACGGACTCGATCTGAAACAAAACGTGGGTTTGATATATAGTCCGCATCGATCAACAACCGATCTTCATATATCAAACTCAATATTACATCTTGACGACACTAGTGTCCGTTTGGTCCTTAATGAGCAAACACAGTGGTATTTATGTCCCATTTAACAATTGGAGAGCCCATTGATTTTAGGTTTAGGGGCTCACAGCACGAAAATCCTTCAAGGCCGCTCTCGCTCCTCACTCCGAAGCTCTGAGGGTGGCTCAGGATTTTCCTTAAGGCCTCTTACGCCCCTTTTTGGGTCGGGGGAAAATGAGAGCATCAAGTTCTTGAACTCTCTCTCTCTCCCCTTCCCTACCTTGGGTTGACTTAGGGTTTATGGTTTATGGTTTATGGTTTATGTAATAACCTCCGGGTCTTCTTGTACTTGAAGCTTGTAATACCACTTGAAGGTAGCTTGAGGGTAGCTTGTGATATCACTTGTAACTTGTAAATCTGACCTACGGGTCTTTATCAATGAAAAGTTCTGTTATTTCATTGTTGTGTTGCCTCTTCTGACTTATGCGATTTGTAGCTTTAAACTTGATTTGCTTGTTGACTGCAGCTTTAATCGACTTATAAAGTAATCTTCCAATCTGATTAGTTCCCCCTTAATCTGATATATCTTGAACTGATCTGCTCCTTGTCTGAACTTCAGATCGGCTACTTGTCTGACTTTCTCGATCGCTCGCCTTATCTCATGCTTCCGGATTAGCTACTTGTCTGACTTTATGATCTGCTCTTTATCTGAACTTCAGATCGGCTCCTCGTCTGGTCGTCTGATCAGTTGAGATTCCTAACTCAACTGATTCCTCTTAACCTGGTTAGTCTTTTAACCAACTGGTTCTGGAGATCAATCCACCAACCATTTCTGGTGCACTTTCTCTGAGATCCAGAAGCCCTAGCTCGTTGCATAATTCTATGAATCTGATCTTAGCTAGCGGCTTAGTTAAAATACCAGCTTTCTGCTTGTCAGTATGGATCTTTTCCATTATGATATTCTTCTTTTCAACGTGATCTCTGATAAAATGGTGTCGGACATCCACATGCTTGCAACTTGTGTGTAGAACAGGATTCTGAGTGATTGCAATAAAGACTATTATCATCACGAGAATATAGGTACGTTCTTAGCTACGATGTTGTAATCCTCATTCTTGACTTAGCGAGCGATTTAGGAACAACGACTTCCTCGCAGACCATATATTCTGCTTCAATAGTAGATGTCGCAACTGATGTCTGCTTCTTCGAAAACCAAGAGATAAGTTTATTTCCCAGAAACTGACATGAACCTGAGGTTGACTTCGTGTCGATTCTGCAACCTCCGTGTCGAATCGAATACCCACTAAGCTCTAGATTATCATCTGATGGGTAAAATAAACCGAGGTTTACTTTCCCCTTCAGATACTTGAGAATCTGCTTAGCTGCTTCTAGGTGGCTTTGCATTGGATTTGCTTGAAATCTGGCACATACACCTCTTGCAAAAAGTAATGTCCGGGTCTGTTTGGCGAAATGTATAGTAGTGATCCAATCAGAGCCATATATTCTTTTTGATTAGCTTTCTGACCATATTCATCTGGATCTATCTTGAACCCGGTCATCATGGGAATTCTGGCTTCCTTGCAATGTTGAACTCCAAACTTTGCCAATGGAATTCCTTGTGTGCTTATTTTTGCGAGATGAATATCCCTTCTGTACTCTACTTGACTTGTAAACCCAGAAAGTAATTCATCTGACCCATCATGGACATCTCGAACTTTCCTTGCATCAATTTGCTGAACTTCTCACATAGCTTCTTGTTGGGAGATCTCAAGATGATGTCGCCCACGTAAATCGAACCATCGAATATCTTCTCCATCTTCTATTCGAATAAGGTTACGTCCCACTATTCCTTTAGTGAACCCATTTGCCAATTAAGAACCGAGAGAGTGTATCATACCAAGCTCGAGGAGCTTGTTGCGAGTCAGAAAGAGCTTTCCTTAAATCAGACACTTGGTTGCCTTTTTTCAAAGCCCGGAGGTTGTTCGACATAAACTTCCTCTCGCTAGTACCCCGTTTAAGAATGCAATCTTTACATCCATCCGATACACAATAAACCCTCTCGTAGGCGTATATGCGAAAGCTAAACCGAATAATGGCTTTTAAGCGAAAGCGATCGTGCAAAGGTCTCATCATAATCAATTCCTTCCGATTGTGAATACCCCTTTAGCAACAAGTCTTGCCTTATTCCCCGGTTATGACATTATTCTCATCTCTTTTCTTGAATACCCACTTTGTGCCAATCACGCCTTGATGAGTTGGTCCGTCCACCCGCTTTCAAACTTGATTTCTCTCAAACTGCTCCGATTCTTTGCATGACTAGAATCCAACTTGCGTCTTGTAGAAACTTCCTCTCTCAGTAGTTAGTTCCTTCAAAGACAGATAACAACAATACATGGCACTTTCACTGTCGATGTCTAGTTTTGACTCTATCGATGGGTCTCCGATAATCGGTCACGTTGGATGACCGGTAATCCAGTCCTTCTATTCGATTTGCGTCTATTTGGAGAACATCATCCATTTCTGATAGTAGTTCATTACTAGTGATTGGGAGGGGTGCGGAATTATGATCCACTTGATAAGAACATGTCTCGGTGATGTTGGACTCATCATGTCTTTGATGTACATTAGGGAACTTCAGAGTTCCCCGAACCAGATGGTTGGTTCGGTTGATCTTTATCTCGGTATGCCGAACCTTTCTTCATCGGCAGGTTATGCGTACCTTAGAATCGGCAAGATCAAGTTACGGGATATACACCGCATTCGTGTTCAAACCTTTCTCCTTGATGCTTAGGTGATCCATTTTCTCGCGTGTCGTAATCAGTTGATCTGCACGCCTTGTTACGAGGCGACTTTCTCTTGTTGTAAGATGTCTCATCAAAGACCACATGGGGTGTTTCTTCCACAACTAGGGTTCGTTTGTTGTAAACCCTGAAAGCCTTGCTGGATGAGGAATATCCTAAGAATGTGCTTTCATCTGACTTGGCCTCAAAAGTCTTCAACTGACTCTTCCCATTGTTGTGTATGAAACACTTGCACTCCAAAAAATGGAAGTATGAAACACGAGGTTTTCTCGCCATTCCATAGTTCATAGGGTGTTTTGAAGTGAGTCTTAGTCGAGAACATCCTGCTTCGAGTATGGCATCAAAGGTGTTGATTGCTTCGCCTTTAAACGGCTTGGTGTCGCATGTTCAACTAACATAGTCGGCGAGCTTCCTGAGAGTTCTGTTTCTCCATTCTCGCTACTCCATTTTGTTGTGGCGTTCTTGCGGTGACCTCTCATGTCAGATATACAAACTCAAAGTCAAAAATCAAGAATAAAAGAATTCGAATTTTGTACCTTTATCTAATCTCGATTTTTACTATCTTTGACACCCTTTTCGCTTTTGTTGCTTCTTGAAAGGCTTTCGGGTATCTTTGTCGTTGTCTCGTTCTTCTTGTATAAGAATACAACCCAAGTAAACTTGGAATAATCATCCATGATTACCAGAGTATATTTGCGTCCCATTGAGATCGACCGTGTAATCGGGTCCGAATAGATCCATATGGAACGATTCAAGATTTCATCGATCTTTGGTCCGTATTCCTTTGAATGAAGCTTTAACTTGTTTTCCCTTCTGACATGCGGCACATGTCTGATCCTTTGAGAATACTTCATTCGGAAGTCCCTCAACCAAAGGCACCCTAGTTATCTTGTTAATAGTCTTAAAGTTCAGATGACTCATTCTTTTGTGCCAGAGCCAACTGCTATTTTTGGAACTCTTAACAATTAAGCATGCATTCCTTGGGCAACTGTTCCAATCATTGGTAGATCGTGCCTTTCCTTGAACCAGTTAGCAAGATTTTTGAGTAGCTCGATTCCTAATCGTACACTTATCACTCGAGAACTCAACGCTGAATCTGTTGTCGCAGAATTGTGATACTGATAGTAGATTGTGCTTTAATCCTTCGACATACGAGACTCCAGTCACTTGTACATCATCATTCTCTAAGTTAGAATCCTTTGGTAAAACCAAAGTTATCATCACCAAGAAGAGTACACGTGGGCCTTCTTGTTCTTTGTAAGAGCTAAGGAGATGTTTTCTTTCGAATATGTGCCTTGAGCATCCACTATCGATGTACCGATATATTTTGCTTGTACACCTCCTTTGTTGGCCGGTCCCACACGAACACCTGTCGAATCGACTTTTTAGGTACCCCTTCGAATTGGGTCTGGGGGTTAGTGGTGGATTTAGGGATCCACACAAATAGAGCACTTCTATGGTAACGATAGATTAGAAGGTCCGATTTGTCTCCATATAAAATCAACATAATCATACGTCCCTTTATATGCTTTCCTCGATTAGTATGATTATTCATGTGAGCCTTGGGTGACTTAGAAGACTTAGGATTTTTTTTTATATTTTGTCTTCTTTTTAACCCAAGTGTGGCTCAAGTGCAAGAGTCCTGTATCTCGGGTTATAAGGGTAGGTACGATCGCTACCATCAAAAGATTCATATCTTCTTGGAATAGATGGTCTTTAGCTTTACCTATAGCTTGTTTAAAGGCAAAAATGACCTTGATTGGGTCTCTTTTAGATTTTGTTTTTACTGTGTTGTCTTTTCTCGACACCTAATCACGATCAAAGTTGAGGTTTCTTCCGTAAGAATCGAGTTCTTCTTCAAGATTCCTCGGCCGATGCTTAATCACTGGGCTCCATTTATGTTCCTTTCCGA